>BLKR01003441.1:0-145811 GCA_011170035.1 Teleogryllus occipitalis | reverse complement strand
AAATTTTAAGTTAATATTTTCGATTCAATTTATCATTCCTTTCTAAAACTGTTAATTTGATGATTTCATCGTATAATGTTCAAATCAGTGCTTGATGTGCTAAATCTACGCATTGTTAATACATATTTTTAAACAACATTAATATATTTAATATACATTTAAAAGGGTTTTAGATTGGCGAACGTTTCAATGAAATTTCATGAATTCCTAAATGCTTGAAAATAAATACTTGTAAAATTAAATTATTGTAGCGTGTAAAAATATAACAAACTCACGTATTTGGTAAAACGAGATGATATTACTAAAAGAAAGCAAAACAGATGTTATAGCAATTCAAAGAGATTTAGCGTTTGTTTACAGTTTAGTAAATATCAATGCTCTAGCATTTCCCAGTGAAAATACATAGAACAAACTTGGTGGTCAAGTGATATGACCTTCCCAACACAGACTACATTTCAGTATCGTCAGAATTCGAAGGTGGTTTGTTGGCCGCTGTCGTGACCGGCCGCACATGTTTGAATGTGCCGCCACAGGAGCACGTCAGGGGGGCGTTACCGCCCCTGGCGGCAGCGGCCAGCAACAAGCGCGGGCCAGCGGTGCTCGGTTGAGTGCGGCCGCCACGCCTGAGCGAGCGGGGCGAGATTCGACCCCGCCCCTTTTACACAGCCAGTCGGCGGGCCTACGGCCCGGGGGGGCTATAAAACCTCGACGCGGAGCTGAGGCAGCAGTCAGGGAGTGAGCGAGCGAGCAGCGGTGAAAGTGCGTCGAGACAGTGGTTAAGTGGTGATTACGGTGAAGTGCGATAGATTACGACGACAGTGCTACGACAACGGACTCTCTTTTCTGGTTACTTGGTGGACTCGGCATACACTGGTACATCTTCTGGACTTACGGCAACACGGCTTCGTTTCAGCACCAATTCTCCTGGATATCCGGCACTATAGCTCTGTACCTGTTTCTGGCAATAAATTGTTTATTGAATCTTTGTGTTTGTAACTTGGACACTTCAAATTGGCGACGAGGAGAAAACAACGACATGGAGTCCGAACAAATAACAACTTTAATTACGCTGATGCAGCAACAGCTGCAGCAACAGCAACAACAGATGCAGCAGCAGCGGCAGCTGGCGGAAGCACAGATACAACAACAGCAGAAGCAGCTTGAATTGCAACAACAACAGGCTGATAGGCAGATGGCGGCATTGTTGGAGGCGGTCAGTGCCCGCTCCCCTCCACAGTTCCCTGGTTTCCGGCCGGACGCAGAGGAGTGGGCCGAGTACATACACAGGTTGGAGCAGCACCTACTGTGTTACAAGGTAGGAGACGCAAAAATGAAAAAGGCGTTCTTTTTGAGCTGCGTAGGTAACAGGGTGACCAACCTAGTGAAAAAACTGTTCCCAGAGAGAGAAATATCGAGTGTCAAATGGGCAGAAATGCTAGAGAAGCTCAACAGTTACTTCAACAAGGTGCCTCATGTGGTAGCAGCTAGGTTCACATTTTTTCAATGCAGAAAAAGTGAGGGGCAAACACACAGTGAGTGGATTACAGAGCTAGCCGGGCTGGCGCGGCATTGTCAGTTCAAGTGCCCGCCATCAGATAAGGAAGTGTCATACGCTGAGACTTTAATAAGGGACATGGTAGTGCTACACACGCCGGAAGAGAAAATTAGGTTTCAAGCCTTACAAAGTGATAACCCTTCGTTAGAGGAAATACACAACCTGTGTAAGACGTACGAAATGACTTGTGAGACAGCTCGCCAGATCGCAGCAGAATCGCACTTGCACCACATCAAAAACAGTAGGTCGGTACGCAGCGGAAAGACGGCAAAAGAATACGAGACCGACAGTGACTCCAGTGAGTATAGTGACAGTGCCGGGAAAGGTTACCGCAACAAAGGCGGCAACCACTGTGAGTGGAGGCGTAACCCCGACCCAGCGGCAAACCAGTGTTCAAGAGAGCCAGTGGCAGTGGAAGTGACAGTGACAGTGTGCAAAGAAAGAAGTCGTGTAAAAACTGTGAGAGGTTACATGCAAGAGAACAATGTAGGTTCAGAAACGCGCAGTGTTTTTGGTGCAAGAAAGTGGGCCACATTAGGGAAGTATGCGGAAAAAAGAGGCACGCGGAACGATACAAGAAACAAGAACAAGACATGGAAATCGATATGATCAGTCAAGTGCTCGATACCAGCAAGCAAGATAAACTAATGGTCAAAATCGAGTTGGGAAAAGTGCCGGTGAGTTTCCTGCTAGATACAGGGGCCGCGGTAACACTCATCAATTTAGAAACCTACCGGCGGTTAGGGGCACCCAGGTGTCAGAGGGTGCAGAAAGGCTTGTACGCTTTCGGCAGGACCCCAATTAGGGTGTTGGGGAAAGTGTCGCTAAGGGCAGCTTACAAGAAGAAGCAGGCTGATATTGAAGTGATCGTGGTGGACCGCTACGACGTGACGAACATTTTGGGCCTCAACTCCTTTGATAAGCTCGGGTTTGGAGTAATTGACTCAGTGAACCAGGTCGCGGAGAGCGAAGAAACACAGGTCGTCGGGAAGCTAGAACGAGAGTTTCCAGAAGTGTTCTCTCCCGGGCTCGGGGAATGTAAACACTTCCGAGCAAGCATCCAGTTGAAGGAGGGGCACAAGCCACGCTTCTTCAAAGCAAGACCAGTCCCGTGGGCCCTCAGGAAAAAAGTAGCCGAAGAGCTGAGACGGCTGCAGGCCGACGGTGTTATCACTCCAGTATCAACAAGCCAGTGGGCCACACCTTTGGGCGTGGTAAAGAAAGCCAATGGTTCGATTAGATTGTGCGGTGATTTCAAGAGTACTGTGAACCAACAGGTGGAAGTAGAGCAATATCCAATCCCGAAGCCGGAAGATTTGTTCTATAAATTGTCTGGTGGACGACAATTCTCAAAAATTGACCTACGGGACGCATACCTACAGCTACCACTCGACCAGGAAGCCAAGGAAGTTTTGGTGATTAACACCCCGTTAGGACTCTTCAGATATAACAGGCTGCCATTCGGCGTGAATTCCGCAGCCGCACTGTTCCAGCGCTGTCTAGAACAGTTGACAGCAGAGCTGAAGGGCTGTTGTAACTACCTGAACGATATCATAGTCACGGGGAGCACGGAAAAGGAACACGAGGAAAACTTGAAGAGTTTATTTAAGGTGCTCCAAGACAATGGTTTGAGGGTGAACAAGGTCAAGTGTGAATTCTTTAAGGACCAGGTAGTGTTCTTGGGGCACGTGCTGGATAGCACCGGCATTTCACCCACGAGCCAGCACGTAGAAGCCATCCTACGACTGCCACCGCCGGCAGACGTGAAGCAGCTGCAAGCATTATTAGGAAAAGTGAACTATTATAACAAGTTCATTAGGAATTTTTCTACTATCGCAGCTCCACTAAACAAGCTGAGGATGAAAGGAGTGAAATTTGTTTGGTCCCAAGACTGCGAAAGAGCTCTGAACCAGTTGAAGGAAGAACTGGTGAAAAGTTAAGTTAAATCATTTTGTGCCGGGTAGGCTCACCACGGTAGCAGCGGACGCCTCTGAGTATGGTCTTGGGGCGGTATTATCGCAGAAGGACAGCAATGGGGTGGAGAGGCCTATTGCGTTTGCGTCAAAATCCCTCAACAAACATCAAAGAAATTATTCGCAAATTGAAAAGGAGGCGTTGGGAATAATCTTCGCGGTGAGAAAGTTCAACGATTATTTATGTGGCAGTAAATTCCATATAATTACTGACCACAAGCCGCTAGTGCAACTATTTCACCCTGGAAAACGGATCCCGGAGAGCACAGCGAAGAAACTGCAAAGATGGGCGCTATTCTTGTCAGACTACAATTACCAGATCCACTTCAAAAGCACAACGCAGCACGCCAATGCGGACGCTTTATCCAGGTTGCCAGGAGGTCCGGACCTGGAGTTCGACAAGCTGGAGGAAGAGTGCCTCCAGATTGATACGGAAGAATGCCTGGTACTGTCGGAGTTCCCATTGGGAGCCAGAAGAATCGCGCAGGAGACAGATAAGGATCCAGAGCTGCGGGCAGTGAGGAATTATGTTAGGGAAGGCTGGCCACTTAGGTGCTTGAGGAGCAATGCATCCTGGTATAACAAGAAAGACAGGTTAACTTGCAAGGCAGGAGTGTTGCTCTTAGCCGGAGAAGAATTTACGAGAGTCGTCATCCCGAAGGTACTAAGGAAGACCGTACTGGACCTCCTCCATGAAGGACACTGGGGGGTGGTCCGCACGAAGCAGCTGGCGCGTCGTCACTGCTTCTGGGAGGGGATGAACTCGGACATCGTACAGTTGCTCAAGAGATGTGAGGCCTGCCAGTTAAATCAGAGCGCACCTAGGAAGGATTTGGTTCCCGGGCCTGAGCCTAGTGAGCCGTGGGAACGGGTACACGTAGACTTCGCGGGCCCATTTTGGGACAAGATGTGGTTGGTCGTAGTAGACGCCAAGTCTAATTACCCATACGTAGTGGAAATGGCTAACACCACGTCGACTCAGACCATCAATGCGCTAGAAAGAATTTTTGTGACCGAGGGGCTACCGGTCACGTTGGTGTCAGACAACGGAACCCAATTCACATCCCAAGAGTTTGCGAATTTCTGCGCGAACAATGGGATCCAGCATGTCTGTGCACCGCCGTTTCACCCGCAATCGAACGGGGAAGCGGAGAGGTTCGTGAGAACGTTCAAGACAGCCATGTCGAAAGCGCGCGCAGCAGGTACGCACAGGTCCAGAGCGCTGCTGCGGGTCTTGGTCACCTTCCGCCCCTTGCCAGGCGCGGACGGCAGGAGCCCGGCCGAGGTACTACACGGGAGACAACCGAGAACGTTGTTGTCACTGCTAAGCCCGGTGGATCCTTACAGGTCGGTGGGAACGCAACCAAGATTCCAGGTGGGTGATATGGTATATTGTACCTCTTTTAAAAATGCCCAGCTTGGCTTCCGGGCATAGTAACGGCAGCAAAAGGGAACAGGACATACCTAGTCCGCACAGAGGGTAGGGTAGTGACACGCCACCAGGGGCAGTTGAGACCCCGGGTGAACCCCAGCAGGGTGGATTCACTCCCCAAGGTATCACAACAGGAGTTCTATAAAAAAGTGATGAGGGAAACCATTTACATCCCGCAGGAGACAGCCGCAGCAGGGACCAGCGGCCAGGACACAGCAGAACCCCCACCAGAGGAGGTCAGCGAGCCAGGAGGGGAAGGCGCAGTGGAGACACCCAGGGCACAGTTGCGCCCCCGGAGGAGCACCAGGAGGGTGCGTTTTGCGCCGTATACGACGCAATTGGGCGCGGAGGGTGTCGTGACCGGCCGCACATGTTTGAATGTGCCGCCACAGGAGCACGTCAGGGGGGCGTTACCGCCCCTGGCGGCAGCGGCCAGCAACAAGCGCGGGCCAGCGGTGCTCGGCTGAGTGCGGCCGCCACGCCTGAGCGAGCGGGGCGAGATTCGACCCCGCCCCTTTTACACAGCCAGTCGGCGGGCCTACGGCCCGGGGGGCTATAAAACCTCGACGCGGAGCTGAGGCAGCAGTCAGGGAGTGAGCGAGCGAGCAGCGGTGAAAGTGCGTCGAGACAGTGGTTAAGTGGTGATTACGGTGAAGTGCGATAGATTACGACGACAGTGCTACGACAACGGACTCTCTTTTCTGGTTACTTGGTGGACTCGGCATACATTGGTACATCTTCTGGACTTACGGCAACACGGCTTCGTTTCAGCACCAATTCTCCTGGATATCCGGCACTATAGCTCTGTACCTGTTTCTGGCAATAAATTGTTTATTGAATCTTTGTGTTTGTAACTTGGACACTTCAGCCGCCATTCTACGAATCTATCAAAACCTTGAATTTTGCACGACCATCTGTACAGAGAGAACGTAGCGGTTTATTAAACGGAAACGGGCCATTCGAGGTATCTAATGTGCACTCTTTGAAAACGATTAACCATTATAAACTATCCCTAAGAAAAATATCAAATAAACAATGTTAAAGGTCACCAGCTGAACATTGCCTTCACTATTTGAATGTTTTCAACATCCCCAAAACCAACAGAAAACCCATGTTTTTACAGGTTATTATAAAACCAATTCAATAAATATAAGCATTTATTCACGTTATTATTTTTAAAACACTCAAATATCTACGATGTTATTTGATTCATGTCTTCATCGAAGATCTGAGATTAAAAAACTGATAAGCAGAGAAAATTAAAGTAATTTTGAGTGATTGATGAGTTGAATGATCAAACGAAAAACAATGTTTTTTGCTTCATATAATGCTATCGTGTTTAACAGACATGTAATTACATGTGATACCTATATTTAAACATCCAAACTAATGAAAATTTTCAAAATTAAAATCATCAATAAAACGTTGATTCATCAGCAAGGATTATATTATTAAATACGTTTTTGAGATTCATGTCTCCTGTGTGAATAACGTAGTAAACGTGTTTCGTATGATCCAGTTTCTCAGAATAATACAAAACCTGCAAGACACATACTCTAAACATAATAGTTGTCAAATAGTTATTTACGACATGAGCATCATAAGATAACTTATTACATTACGAAATTGGAGAATTATCAGACAAGACTCTAGCCGAAATTGTTAACCAATTGAATATTGTAATATAATGTTACCATTTGAATATCATAGAAAGTAAGACGCAATTTGTCAAAATTCATGTGAACTCTAATTTTCCTTTAAATTTTACTCCTTATCCTGCGAAAGATGTGTGACAGTTCTTATGTTAACAGTTCTACTGCCATGGGTTTAATTAATGAGTTTGCAGTACGCAAATTATTTTTTGAGGTTTTAAAGAGGCATGGATATACAGAGTGTCGGGGAAGGAAACGTCGAGAGTTTGAAAAAAGCTGTTTAAACAATTTTAATCATACTTTGTTTAATAAACTACATATCTATTTTGAATGACTGAGCTGCAATAAACACGCAAATGTTGGTTTCAAAATATGATTTCTACGCAAAACTTTGCATTCTAGAATCATGTAAACAGACCAGAAACATGTAACATGTTTATTATTAACAACATAAATTAATATATTAGTTCAGAAAAAAATTAACCGAGAAATAAAAGAGCAGTCGAACTGTGAAAATTGGGTGCTTTTTTATTTCTAGGTTAATTTTTCTTTCTGATCAAATGTATTCATTTATTTTGTTAATCATAAAAAATTTAGATATTAATGAAGAGTTTATATGCTTCTACAACGCAAATGGTTGCCTAGAAAAAATATATCCAAACCAACTTTTGAATGTTTTTTGCGGCTTAGCCATTTGGAATATCCGTGTAGTTTATTAGACAAAATAAGCTTAAAATTGTCTTAACAGCTATTTTTCGAAGATTCGACATTTCTTCCCCGAATATCCTATATGTAAAAGGCTTGATTTCTGTTGGTACGCGACGGAACGGCGTTCAGGTTCTTTGGAAATAATTATGAAATTATAATATATATAAATAGCTATTGCTATTATATTAATAATTAATTTGAGGCGCGTTTCGGGGCCTAAGATTTTAAAAATAAAAGATATATGTATCATAATAACTCTTATGACGACACTGTTCTCAGTTACGTCAAGTTTTAATTTAGAGAATCAAAGTGAATGGTCTAAGTTTACTCACCTAAATAAAGTTTATCTTACTGTACATACTATTTAGAAAGTGTTTTATGTTCAAAACAAGTGTTGCCTCAACAGCATATATTTTCACGTATTATTCGTAATTGCTATGCAATATTCAATACGGACTATATGAACCTGCAAAAAAGAAACAAAAAAAAGACCTACTGCAGCAGAAAATATTTTCTACTCGTCGGGTTTCGAACTCGGGTCTTTAAAGTTAACTCACCTGACACGGTTCCCCCTCACCACCAGGTACACGACAAGACACACACCTCCTTTCCGATGCGAAAACAAAGTGAAGCATTTGCAGTTTTCAAAGAACAGAGTTTTTCAAAAAACAGAGTACTAAAAGTTAGAATAATTGTTGCTAAAATGATGAATATTTACTGTTCTATAGACAATCATTCTGGACGGAAAACCCCGCTTAGAAATATTTTTTTCGTCGAGGCGTACGCGCAGGCAAACTATCTCCATCGGCAGGAAAATATGACGATAATTCCGTCTCGTACGTAAACGAACTACCCCCCTCCCCCTGAGACAGCGTTCTTTCAGCCCCTTGAGATGTTGCACCAATCACAGATACCTGTGGTTAAACCTGCTAGCGATTGGTCAACAAGTCCCTCCCCCAGCCCTCCCCCAGGCCGAGGGGTGTCCAAGTTTGTCGGCGCGGTGTGGAAGATAGAGCTTCGAACGACATTTTTCTGAGGGAGAGGGTACATATCACGTGAAATCCAAAATTACTACCCAATTATTAAAAAAATTACCAAAATTGAATATAGTATTACGTATGATCTGGAAAAAACTGCAATTCCAATTAGTTTTCCAGTCTTTTTCAGCACATGAGGAGGTGACTGAAATATAAAAAAAATGATGTTAAAGGATTTCAAGATGTATAGTGCTGTGTCTTATCTTCATAAAATAAGATATTTATACTCACCAGGTCGCGCGAGGAAGCCAAAATGAATGGTGCATAAAATGAATTCACAAGGGATCGCATTCCACGCTGCTATTTCCTGCAGTCAACGTTACTGGCATGAAGCGCTCAGCGCATACATTCCTCCTTAATAATGTCCTCCTCCGACAAGGCAGATCCTAATCTGATCGTAACCATCCAGCAGATATTTCCTGCATAAAATAAAACTTGTATCATGTACATCAATACACAAAGTAAATATTCAATTTAATGTTGTTGCAACAGAAATAAAAAGTCTATATTAAAAATAAAGAAAATAACACTCATTTTCATTATAATATGAAACCGATCTTAACGAAACATCTATCATACAAAAAATATTACATAATATTATTTAGTGTTTGGAATTGCACAGCACGGTCCGTGGCCCGTGGCCCGTTTGTTGGGGTTCTGCTCTGGCATTCGCCTGGTGTTGATCGGAGAAACCACGGAAAACGACCGATCAGAGTATTGGCTGCAAGAATTCTTCTCCAGACAGTGACTGAATTCGAGGTAGCTGAGGAGCTAGTTTCGAAAATCCTGTCACCGTCGGGACTCGAATTTAGGTCCGCTGGGTCAGAGGCACTACAGTAACATCGGTAGATGCACTCAGCCCCCGCTCCTGGTGTCTCATCAGTAGTTTTCCGTGGTTTATCTGATCAACATCACGCGAATGTCTGATCAGTCCCCTAACAATAGGGCCGTGGACACAGCGCGATCATTTCTTCCTGTTCCTTCTCCGGACATCACCCCTTACATTTACATTTACACTAACACTTATATGCACACACATTTACACTTACATGTGCTAGACTGTTACACATGTAGGAAGACCTGTCGGGGGCTAGAGCGTGGGCAGCTGTTGAAAGATACATGGTTGTGAAAACCGAGCTAACCGACGTAGGTCGGAGCCGGATCTCGCGATAAAAATGCTCAACACTTTCGGTAATGAATGACATCAACAGTTGTTCCGCTTGGAAATATGAATTAATCAATTACTAAGTTTATAATGTTAAATGTATATTAACAACATCTAAATGGATGAGGTTTAAAGGGTATACTTCATTCGTTCCAAAATGATTGTATTAATGACAAAACCTATTAACATGTCTCACATTTCTGCTATTCTTGGCACGACATATCCCATACAAAATTTCCAGACATGAAAAATAAAATCCAGTGCTTCGAAAACATAAGTAACTGTGTACTTGGCGTTTTAAGATCTGATCAATCCGACGTCTGCTTGCCAACGGTATTCCATTGCCAAGGACCAGTTTTCATTTATTATCCTTGCCTGGAAGAAAGGGATACATATGGCGAACATGGCGTATTTCATTCGCTGTACCTAGCGTTCTCCGCCAATCCGAGCTTTCTTTTCATCGCACAGCTGCGACCATTCGAATTAGGAAAGTACAGCCTCATTTTGGATCCGAACGAGTACCGAACCTGGGAACTTACCGCGAAAAAATAGCAAGCAAGCTGTCCATGAGCAAGCAGAGATGCCATTTTTAACATCTTTGCGGAACAATTTATATACCACTACCTTAAAGAGCTGATTTTTCTGAAGAGATTTTATTTGAAAAAAAAACAACCTTATCTTGAATTTTGTAATTTTTGAATGTTAAAATATTCCAATTTTCGAAAAGTTAACCAGAAACGAGACTAGTACCAATTTTTACTTTCTTGTATACATACATATATACGGAGTCATATACGGAGTCATATACGGAGTCATATACGTAGTATAGAGAAAGTTAATCTGTTCTAAAAAACATCAGTCTACCATTTTAATTTCTCAAAGCATAAAATACCTGCAAAAGATCTAACAGTTTAATAATTCACTTCACATCAACAGAAATGTAATTCAAAAATCACTGGGTTGGCTTCCATTTCAGTTGTCGCGCATCGTCATTCTTGGCCGGAGTGGTAACCCTAGAGACAGCCCCGGTTCCAGAGAAGGCAGCTTGCTAGAAGGCGCTGGCAGAAGGCGGAAGGATGTTCCACTGCGGTCTAGTTCTGGGCCACGTGATGGGAGCGTTCTATCTGAACTATCTGAGTGCAGGTACACACGTCTTATTATTTCATATCTTCGCTCACAACAGCACAAACGGTTTATCTACTTCCAATTATTAATTCTAAAATGCATTGGCTCATTGTAAAATTACTTATCTATTGCTACTGGCGAAGGAACTGACAAATTATTTTTAGTGTTATTAAGAGAGCTTAATCAATTTTTAAATATTACACACACACACACACACACACACACACACACACACACACACACACACCGGGTGATCAGTATAAAACGCAACGCTGCTGTTCAAGGCACGGAGAGACAAGTGATAGTTTTGCAATTCGGCATCTGGGACAGCTCTATCGACTTCATTTCAGCGACACTCCATTCACCACCGCCCCCTTCGTTTCACTCATCCCCTTTCTGTGATGTGGTCATACCTGCTCGAAACAAAACAGGCCGCGTCTTTATTCACACCTTCCTTCTTTCACAGTTAACTTACGATGCGCCTCACCGTAGAGCAACGCAGTTTTGTGGTGGAGGAGTATTTCCGAACGCAATCTTTCAAAGAGGGCCGAGCAGCTTTCAGAGAAAAATTTTCAATTGAGTCTATTCCGAACAAGAGTAGTATATTTCGGCAAGTGAAGTGCTATTGTGAGACAGGAGGTCTGATTGATCGGAAACGCAGTCGCTGAATTACAGTGCTCACGCAGCGTAAACCAAAGGAAGTTCGGGATGTGCTTTCAGTTTCTCCGAAAACATCATTAAAGAAAATTCAGAAGCAATGTAATCTTTTATATGGAAGTGCGCACTGTGCCACTACAAAATTGAAAATGTGTGCGTTGTCAGGAGCTTATGATTCCTCATCGGGCTGCTCGTATGAATTATTGTAATTTGGCTACGTCGATCCTTTCGCGAAGTGTGTTATTAATTATAACTCTAATAATAATAATAATAATAATAATAATAATAATAATAATAATAATAATAATAATAATAATAATAATAATAATAATAATAATAATATTAATAATTTGATCTGCGGATCTGGAATTAATACTTTTTGATGCATATTTAAAACAGCAAGTATAAAACATCTGTGCATTTCTGGAGCACATTTGTTGTCATAAAAACACACTGCTCACGCAGCGAAAACATGAGAAAAATCGGGATATTCTTTCAATTTCCCCGAGAAAATGATTAAAGAAGCCCCGGCAGCAATGTAATCTCTTGTAGGGAAGTGCCCACAGTGCCACAAAGGTTGAAAATATGCGTATTCAATCAGCGGGCTTCTCAAGAGCTTAAAGTTCCCGATCGGCCTGCTCTAACGATTTACTGTAATCGGCTACGGCGAATTGATAGCGAAGGTCTTGATGCACTTGATAAAATGCTTTTTAGTGACATACGTATCAGAATAAATTGAGAAATTGATTTTTATTGTATTTTATTAGTTAATAATTTTTAAAGTATCCTTATTCAATAATAATAATAATAATAATAATAATAATAATAATAATAATAATAATAATAATAATAATAATAATAATAACAAACATTTTTTCTGCGAATCGGAATTTATAATTTATTAATATTTATTTAAAACAGAAAAATCTTCCTCTTTTTCTGCACTTCATGGACTAATCTTAAGACTGTTCCGTCTTCACAATTTTTCCTTCCATCGTTTTGTGGGTCTGCTCACGTCTCTTCTTCCATACGGTTGGTAAATAATGATAATTTAGGTAGTCATGTATTATCCATCCTTTACCTATGTTCACACCAGTTTTTTCGGTATTTTGTTATTTTGCTTCCAATTTCTTCGGCAAGTAGTTTTTCCCTAATCCTCTCGTTACGAATATGATCTTCTTTCGTGCAGCCTAGCGTTCTCAGAAACTTTATTTCAGTGGCGTGTATTTTACTTAGGGTTATTTTTGTTAGTACCCAACTCACGCTGCCGTACGGAAGAATTCGAAAAGCCATAGTCCAATCAAAATTTATTCTTGTATCTGGCCTTATCTTATGTTTTAATGTATTATGTATATTACCACAAATTCTTTGGAAACTTGCCAGTTGAATGTTCATGTCTTTACTGATATCTTGATGAACTTGACAACCTAAATAGCTGAAACTGGAAACATGCTCCAAATATATTTTATCCAAAATTATTTTGAATCGTATTAGATGTTTTCCCCAAAATGCCTTCACTTTTGTTCTTCCTTCGAAATTTCAACATCGTATTTTTAACATAAACATGATTTAAGTGGTTAAATGCATACTGTAAATCATTAAATGATTTAAGATTTAAATGCATACTGTTAATCATCTTCTGTTTCCTGGAATATTAACGCGTTGTCTGCCGAGAGTAAAAAGTATAAAAACATTTCTTCCGAAATCTTAATATCTTTAGTGATGTGTTTATATAATAAATATATATACCCACACATGTGTTTCTTGCTATTTGCAGATGACGACGACGACGGCGACGACGCTGACTGGGAGGATGTGGAGGAGGAGTAAGACTTGTTGACGACGACGACGACGACGACAGCGACAACGACGACGACCACGACAACGACGACGACAACGACGACAAAAATGACAAATGTGTAGACGCTTCCGACGAGAACTAGGTTGATGAGGACAACAGGATATTTGTCCCATGAAGCAGGGGGGGTGAAAACGACAGTATTGTCGTCCGATGAGGGGCTGATATAGACGGTATAAGCATCGTCAAATGGGGGGTTGATGAAGACTACTGAAGAGTCGTCCAATGAGGGGTTGATGAGGACAACAGGATATTTGTCCCATGAAGCAGGGGGGGTGAAAACGACAGTATTGTCGTCCGATGAGGGGCTGATATAGACGGTATAAGCATCGTCAAATGGGGGGTTGATGAAGTTGATGAAGACTACTGAAGAGTCGTCCAATGAGGGGTTGATGACAACAGGATATTTGTCCCATGAAAGCAGGGGGGGGTGAAAACGACAGTATTGTCGTCCGATGAGGGGCTGATATAGACGGTATAAGCATCGTCAAATGCGGGGTTGATGAAGACTACTGAAGTGTCGTCCAATGAGGGGTTGATGAGGACAACAGGATATTTGTCCCATGAAGCAGGGGGGGTGAAAACGACAGTATTGTCGTCCGATGAGGGGCTGATATAGACGGTATAAGCATCGTCAAATGGGGAGTTAATGAAAGCTACTGAAGAGTCGTCCAATGAGGGATTGATGATGACAAGAGAAGATTTGTCCCATGAAGGGGGGGATGAAAACTGCAGTAGTGTCCTCCGATGAGGGGCTGATGAAGACGGCAGAATCATCGTCCAATGGGGGGTTGATGAAGACTACTGAAGAGTCGTCAAATGAGGGGTTGATGAGGACAACAGGATATTTGTCCCATGAACGACAGTATTGTCGTCCGATGAGGGGCTGATATAGACGGTATAAGCATCGACTACTGAAGAGTCGTCCAATGAGGGGTTGATGAGGACAACAGGATATTTGTCCCATGAAGCATGAAAACGACAGTATTGTCGCGATGATATAGACGGTATAAGCATCGTCAAATGGTTGGTTGATGAAGACTACTGAAGAGTCGTCCAATGAGGGGTTGATGAGGACAACAGGATATTTGTCCCATGAAGCATGGGGGGTGAAAACGACAGTATTGTCTTCCGATGAGGGGCTGATATAGACGGTATAAGCATCGTCAAATGGTTGGTTGATGAAGACTACTGAAGAGTCGTCCAATGAGGGGTTGATGAGGACAACAGGATATTTGTCCCATGAAGCTGAAAACGAAGTATTGTCGTCCGATGAGGGGCTGATATAGACGGTATAAGCATCGTCAAATGATGAAGACTACAACAATGAGTTGATATATGTCCCATGAAGCAGGGGGGGTGAAAACGACAGTATTGTCGTCCGATGAGGGGCTGATATAGACGGTATAAGCATCGTCAAATGGTTGGTTGATGAAGACTACTGAAGAGTCGTCCAATGAGGGGTTGATGAGGACAACAGGATATTTGTCCCATGAAGCAGGGGGGGTGAAAACGACAGTATTGTCGTCCGATGAGGGGCTGATATAGACGGTATAAGCATCGTCAAATGGGGGGTTGATGAAGACTACTGAAGAGTCTGAAGACTACTGAAGAGTCCAATGAGGGGTTGATGAGGACAACAGGATATTTGTCCCATGAAGCAGGGGGGGTGAAAACGACAGTATTGTCGTCCGATGAGGGGCTGAAATAGACGGTATAAGCATCGTCAAATGGTTGGTTGATGAAGACTACTGAAGAGTCGTCCAATGAGGGGTTGATGAGGACTACAGGATATTTGTCCCATGAAGCAGGGGGGGTGAAAACGACTGTATTGTCGTCCGATGAGGGGCTGATATAGACGGTATAAGCATCGTCAAATGCGGGGTTGATGGACTACTGAAGTGTCGTCCAATGAGGGGTTGATGAGGACAACAGGATATTTGTCCCATGAAGCAGGGGGTGTGAAAACGACAGTATTGTCGTCCGATGAGGGGCTGATATAGACGGTATAAGCATCGTCAAATGGGGAGTTAATGAAAGCTACTGAAGAGTCGTCCAATGAGGGATTGATGATGACAAGAGAAGATTTGTCCCATGAAGGGGGGGATGAAAACTGCAGTAGTGTCCTCCGATGAGGGGCTGATGAAGACGGCAGAATCATCGTCCAATGGGGGGTTGATGAAGACTACTGAAGAGTCGTCAAATGAGGGGTTGATGAGGACAACAGATAATTTTCCCATGAAGGGGGAATTAAAACGGCAGTAGTGTCCTCCGATGTGGGGCTGATGAAGACGCCAGAATCATCGTCAAATGGCAAGTTGATGAAGACTACTGAAGAGTCGTCCAATGAGGGGTTGATGAGGACAACAGAAAGCTATTCCCATGAAGGGGGGATGAAAACGGCAGTAGTGTCCTCCGATGAGGGGCTGATGAAGACGGCAGAATCATCGTCAAATGGCGGGTTGAAGAAAAAGACAGTAGCGTCCCAATGGAGGTTGATATAGACGGGAGAGGTATCGTCCAATGAGGGAGTGATGACGACTGAGTCACCGTCCAATGAGGGGGTGAAGTTGACATCATGGGAGGGGTTGAATGAGATGTTGAATGACTGAAGAAACCAAGGTTGTTAACATGTTATGGATAGAATAATGTTTTCCTACTCACAAGATGTCAATCAATTTTTTATAAAGGCCATACTGAAAGAAAACATATTACTTTTTGAATTGGAATTTATATTCAACAATTTCATGTTGATCAGTTTCCAAATGTTTTAAAATCGATCTTTCAGAAAAAATTGTAAATAGTTTTATGTAACCATACAAACAAATTGACTGTTTTAAAATAATAAATCAATTTATATAAATGATGCTACATCAGCACATACTTTATAGATTTGTATTTTATTTTACAATTTTCGAAAATTCAGAGAGTTCATAAAAAAATATTGAATCAGTGCCATTTTTAATTGTTTTTGCTCTTTTTTTAGGAAAAAAGGAGATGGCACAGACCCAATTTTCACTGTTCCCTCTGACTTTTCGATTGATTGAGTATTTCGTGTTTCGAGACCCGTCAATTCCGTTAGTGAAATGCAGGGTTTCTTCACGGGAGGCAGCGGCGATCTTCCTGCCAGGATGGAGAGATCCGCCGCCGACCTACTCCTTGGTTTGCGTGGTTTTCCCTTTCAGGAATCTCCCACCCGCGAGGCATCCAGCCAGGTCAAAGTCTTCGTAATAGACGTAATATAGAGAAAGTTATGTTATGCTGCGCGAAAAAACAACGGAGTTTCAGCGGAAAAAATCATTAAGAGGGAAACATCCTCTAACACGTGGTGTAGCCAGATTATCTTTTTTATGGGTCCTTGATGCCAAAACCATTGGGAAGCAAAACGTCCGCCCGTCTGTCTGTCTGACTAGCCTTCCGTCTGTGAACACTACTAGCCCCTAAACCACAAGTACGATCTTTTCCAAGTTTAATAAACCCATGTCGATCTGGCAGTAGATGTAGATATGTGATTTTGCAAAACCTTTTTAAGATTTCGGGGTACTTTACATGCAGTCACCAAGACATTTTCAATTTTTTCTCAAAAGCGTCTCTAAATTATTTCTTTAAATTTCTTGTAAGAATTTAGGAAAATACATCTATAAAAGTGGCATAGGCTTGATTTTCAAGGTTAGCACGTAATTTTCCAAAATTGCAAATGTTTGAATTATTTTCGGCGTCTTCCTACAACTACGAAATTCAAGAGATTTTTTTGAAAAGAAATTTGTTGTGCATAAATAGTTCTTTCAATAACTTCATGTTGTTTGGGAAATTTTAGTAGTTTTCGTGCAATAGTGCGTGCAATATTTGCAATTTTAAAACATTACAAATACAAGATTTTCTCAAAACAGCTCCAAATTATTTCTTTAGAGACAAACAAACCCTATACCATGACATAAACGCCATATTGCTATATTGTTTTGTTTTCAAAAATAAAATTTGAGTTGTCTCTCACGTCGGTAAAATTTACATTAAACTCGATTTTTTATATTATTATATTTCTGAGCTCATCTGCTTTAAATATTGTCAAATAAAGTTTCTCGAAAACTCAACCGTTTTCTGTTAAAATGAGCTTAAATTCCTATTTTCAGGAACGCTCAAACGCCATTTTTTTCAAAATGCCTCTAAAATCTCATTTTTTCCAACGCATAGAGCTAATTTCACTGTAAAATATAACTTTAAGTTCATTTTGGTGTATTCTTTTGTTTCTACAAAAATTACAAAAATGTAATTTTTTTAATACATCTCACGCCATTAATATGGAAATTTCCATCAATATGTACGCAATTTTTCATTTGTGAGTGAAAGAGCTTCAAATGACTTCAAATGAAAACTCAATAGATTCCTGCGAAAGAGATCTTAAATTTCGCTTTTACAGTAATGCTTAATCGCCATTTTCTTAGAAACGACTACGAATTTTTGAATAAAACGTCTATTTAGAACGAGATTTTACACTTCTTCAATATTCCGGAAGTAATGATTCTGTTGCAGTACTTTGAAAGCATTGTTTTCGACAATGTTAATAGGTATTTGTTTGCAATTTTCGAAAATTCAGATCGTTCGCCCAAAATTGAACGTACGCCACCTTTAAACATCTTGTGCTTCGAGGAATAGATTTACAGAAAAATTGGAGCTCTTTTTGAGAAAATTATGTAAATATGATGGGGTTTGGTTTAAAGTACCTTCAAAATTAAAAGATTCGTTTCAAATTCGAAGATTCGTAATATTGGCCAGATCGTTCAAGGAATATCCATTTTGGTGAAAATCGTGTTTACTTTAGGCTCTAGAATTACTCACACGAAGACGGATTCACAAAGAGGTTTTTTGGAAAATCACTTTTTCGGGTTCAAAAAACAAGCGTTTTGACAGCCTTGTGTGTAGAAAATAAAAGAACAATACCAACAATCCACTTTTTTCGAACTAGCTACTTACAAAACGTGTTTTCTGTGAAAATTTCGACACTTCCTCCTACAGCATTACGTAACTCTCTTTACACGTGGAGGTAAAAATATTCCAGCGTTACTGGGATTTGAACTCGGATCCCTGTAGATCTGTAGGTCTGGCTCGACCGCACTGTGCTATCACAGATATTTCTCAACACGCTGTCCAAGCACACTTATTACGAAAAGAATAGTTACGTGATATTCATTGCACTTAGATTTTTTATTAGAGAAATGTTCTACATGTGTCAAAGATATCAAATTTACAAAAAGAATGCACCCGACTAAAACCCACGCAACTACATAGCTCATTTTACTAAGAAATATTTTCAACCAGAAGCCGTGGTCTTTAGAACACTCTGTGGACGTCGTTCCCGGTCTTATCTTTCGGCGACTATGGCCAAGGTTGAATTACGTCACAGATGAAAGTTGCGATAACGCTAGAGCTCTACACAGGCGCGCAAGCAGACGTTCTGAAGCCAGAATCGCAATAGGGGCATATTTATACGTGATTCTTAAAGACATTAACACACTAAAATAAGTAGTGGCGCCTCAAAACACATGCTTTATGTGATATTTATAATGGATACGAATGATTATAACTATACAATTAACCGCAAAATTGTTTCTACCCGCAAAAATTATTCGCCGTGAATGAGATTCGATCTTACGTGCCTAAGCTTCTCCAACAGTGCGCTTATCTGCTATACCACAGAAACTCTTATAACTTTTGTCTCTCACAAAGATGATTTTAAACTGGGCGTAATGCACCTTGAAAAATATTTTTTTATAATCAATTTCTTTCCTATTTGATAAATATATCGACTTGCAAATTGTAGGACTTAAAAGAGAATATAAAAACCAAATAAAAGTTATGCTCATACTCGCCGTAAATATACGAATTTAGCATAATTAAATTGGCCACAGAATTTGTTTACAGGCAAGTGCATTTTAAGCGTATGTGGCAGGCAAAAGCGCGGCATTGGAGAACTGTTTTTTTCAGTATGCCCATCCCACGCTATTCTGCTAGCGCGAATGAATTAAGCGCAAACAAATGGGGTCTACTAAGATGTTAATTTCTTATAAACAATTACATATATCTCGAGAACGAGATATAATAGCACCGAACGGATTCCGGAACTTTGCATCACATTTAAACGTCATTCAGATTCGACAATAAAAAAATTTGCAACAATTGCAAATTTATAAACAATTTCCAAATTTTGCAAATCTAAAGGGG
The DNA here is from genome assembly GCA_011170035.1 of Teleogryllus occipitalis. Lineage (NCBI taxonomy): Eukaryota > Metazoa > Arthropoda > Insecta > Orthoptera > Gryllidae > Teleogryllus > Teleogryllus occipitalis. Next base: position 126,430 of record BLKR01003441.1, on the reverse strand, counting down.
GGGAGTCTCCCGATGTCCCAGAACCAAAAACCGCGAATTAACAATTTTGCAACAATTTATAATTTTATAAACAAATTCGAAATATGCGTTAGAACGGCCGGGAAGGCTCCGCAAATTGTGCCTGAAATGAATATCTCAAAATAGCAGTTTGTCAGGACTTACAAATCGATTACTAAAAGTTAGAATAATTGTTGCTAAAATGATAAATATTTACTGGTCTGTAGACAATCATTCTGGACGGAAAACCCCGCTTAGAAATATTTTTTTCGTCGTGGCGTACGCGCAGGCAAACTGTCTCCTTCGGCAGAAAAATTAGACGATATTTCCGTCTCGTACGTAAACGAACTAGCCCCCTCCCCCTGAGACAGCGTTCTTTCTGCCCCTTGGGATGTTGCACCAATCACAGACAACTGTGTTTCTACCTGCTAGCGATTGGTCAACAAGTCCCTCCCCCAGCCCTCCCCCAGGCCGAGGGGTGTCCAAGTTTGTCCGCGCGGTGTGGAAGATAGAATTTTGAACGACATTTTTTCAGAGGAAGAGGGTACATGTATGTGAAAGTGCCCCAGAATGACAATTACTTTCTGTGGATTCATAAATACTAGCCGCAAGGACCTATGACTCAGTTCACAAGTTGTATATAGTAGGAACCAGACCTGTTTGTAAATTCTCATCTGTAATAAACTTGTTGGAAAAGAACTTTGTTTCTTCATTTCTGCAGCAGCACAGCTTAAGGAATCTGAACCTGAGTCGGAGGAAAGCAACTGACTTTCGACTTATTTGACTGAGGGCCTGTCCGGGATAGGCAAGAGTCTCTTCTCGCCAAAGAGACTATACCTCATCAGAACTACGCTGCAACCTCTTCCAAAATTAAGAGGCCTTCTGCACAGTTGCTGATCGGCCCGCTGCCTATCCACCTTGCTGCTGTATCTACGGAGGAACTCCAAATCGCCGGAACAGAGCTGTAACTTCTTCAAAAAATTAAGAAGCCTTCTGCCATTGCTGGCTGCCTGCTGCCACTCCGTGCTGCTTGCTGACACATCGTGCCGCTTGCTGCCACTCCGAGCCGCTTGCTGCCACTCCGAGCCGCTTGTTGCCACGCCGAGCCGCTTGCTGCCACGCCGAGCCGTTTGCTGCCACTCCATGCTGCCGAATCTGAAGACTCCTTAGCATCCACTGCAGCCCTTTAAGATGCTGGTGTTCATCCTTCACAGTCTGTAAGAGCAAAATTCTCCACAGAAGCGTATTACGGATTTTCGAAAAACTCCATAAAAATAAAGGTGCAGTCTTAAACAAGATCTTCTGCCTTAGTTTTTATTACAAAACTATTGTGAACTCATATTCAGATTATCTGGTTCCTTTAGTTTAAGTTTAATATTCTATCATATAGTAGTACAAAATGTCGGAAAGTGACATGCTCTCAAAATTTGAGTACGCGCAAATTCAGTTGTTTCCGGAATTTGATGGCACCCCCGTCCTGTAGTTTAGATTATTTTATAGCCCGATGCGACTCTTTTTTAACAAACATACGAAAACCGTCATCCGTTCCGAATGCGGCCCTTATTAATGAATTCTTATTTAATGTAGTGAAGTCGAAACTGAAAGGAGAAGCTAGATGCATATTGGATGTTGAAGCTAATTCTAGTTATGAGAAATTTAAGGAAAAATTAGTAAGAAAATACGGAGATGTTAAAAATGAAAGGATTTTACTGACAGAAATTTGTAATTGCTTTCAGAAATTCAACGAAAATTATACGGAATATCATGATCGTGTGTGCTCTCTAGTACTTCAATATAAGAGTTTGTGTAAGTTAAATTACAAAAACGAGATATTAACTTTAAAATTACGTGAAATTGACGAACTGAGTCTGAATACGTTTGAAGCTGGAGTTTTAGGGCCATATCGCGTATACCTACGTTACGCCCAAATAACTGATCTTATTCACGCTCTCAGAATTGGCCGGTCCTATGACAACGACCGATCATATGAAAAATATATGGATCAACTGAGAGGCACGCAGAAACAGCCTAATCCTCCGTGTAATAAACCTAGACCACCAAACGATTTCAGAAATTCCGCTCCATTCGACATACATCGTCACCCCCCTTGTTATAAAGTTTCTTCGCAGAACGCTCAGACTCGTCCAATCATCCCACCTAATGACATGCCAAGACAGAATCAACCACCATTTCAATTCAACAGACCAGCCCCAAGACCGAATACGACACAGCGCCCTTATTCTTCGCCACATAATGTAGGAAAACGTTTCTTTTCTCAAAATGCAACGAGTTTTCCTAAACCCATGTCCGGAGTCTCGACTATTAGAGGCAATTTTAATTCACATTATGAACCTCTTTATGACCATGAGGAAAATCATCTGATAGAAGAGCAGCCAGAAGAATATTCTGAATCAGAAACTTCATATTTCGAACCTCCTTGTTACTCTAATGAACAGTCCCACGGAGAAACTAATGAAAATAATCAGGATTTTCACAAGGCCCAGTCATCAAACTGAAAGACTTAAATCACATTAGTAATTCTCCCCGACTACCTTTTATCACTCTATTCGGGTTAAAAATTCTTATTGACAGTGGCGCCTGCAATTCAATCATGAATCCATCCGTGGCTTACTCGCAATTTTACGATTATTTATTCCAAGAACCCTTCTGTATACAATCTGTCCATGCTCAGACCATAGGGGCGATAATGTACAATTTCCCATATTCTCTGAATATGAAATAAATTTACCTGTAAATTTTCGTGTAATGCAATGCCACGAATATTTCGATGCTTTGATTGGTACTGCTGATTTTATAAAATTAGGAGCCAAAATTGATTATTACAAAAGGGTAATCACATTAGTTAACAAGAAAATACCGCTCCACTTTCATTCACCTTACAAGCAAAGTAGTTTTCAGACTTCTCCAGCGCAAAATTTTCTATCAATCCCAGTAATCATCGAGGAAGGCGACGTGTATGTCCCTCACTTCGAAAATGAAGGATATTATTTTTCTGACGCAATTCTGTGCGCACAAAATTTCCAAGTGCTCTACCCCTTGGAAACACCAATAGAATTAAATTTTAATGAGCCACAATTAGTTGAACCTCTTGCAAATGTAACCATGAAATCAATAGAAATAAACTCTATCACAAACAACGACGTCAATGAATATCTTCGAACGTAACATTTAAATCAATTAGAGAAAGATGTAGTTTCAAAATTATGCTCTAGATTCCCAGATGTGTTTTACTACCCCGGATGTGACTTATCGTTTACTAACACATTAAAACATTATAAGGACTACTGATGGGGAACCGGTGTATCGAAAGAACTACCGATATCCCCCTCACTTAAAAGTTTTAATAAGCAAAGAAGTAGAAAAACTTTTAGACCAGGGTATAATAACTCATAGCGAATCTCCATACTGCAATCCTGTTTGGATTGTTCCAAAGAAATTAGACGCATCCGGTGAGAAAAAGTGGAGACTTGTAATAGATTTTAGGCAACTAAATAACAACACAATAGAGGATAAATACCCTCTTCCCAGAATAGAAGAAATCCTTGATAACCTAGGACGCTGCCAATATTTCAGCACTTTAGATTTATCCCAAGGATTTCATCAAATCGAAATGGATCCTCGATCTGTTGAGAAGACGGCGTTCACTGTCGATAATAGACATCTAATGTTCAAAAGGATGCCCTTCGGGTTACGAAACGCGCCAGCCACTTTCCAGCGTGTGATGGATAATGTGTTGCGCCCGTTCTTATACAAATTCTGCTTTGTCTATATCGATGATATTATTGTTTTTAGTAAATCACTGGAGGAACACGCCCAACATTTGTCCTTAATATTTCAAAAACTAAGAGAAGTTAACTTAAAGATTCAACTTGATAAAACAGAATTTATGCGTAAAGAAATTTCATTTCTAGATCACATTGTATCTCAAGACGGTATCAAGCCTAATCCTGAGAAAATCAGAGCAATAAAGGAGTATCCCATTCCAAAAACTAATAAAAAATTAAGCAATTTCTTGGTCTAGCCGGGTACTATCGAAAGTTTATTAAAGATTTCGCGAAAGTTGCCCAACCAATAACTCGCTGTCTAAGAAAGGGTTCAAAAATAGATTTAGAAAATCCAGAATACAACCACGCCTTTCAAACACTCAAAACACTGTTAATTAATGCACAGTATCAGCCTATCCGAATTTTGATGAACAATTCATTCTCACAACCGACAGTTCGAACTTCGCTATTGGAAGTGTTCTGTCACAAAAGGGGCATCCAGTAGCATATTATTCTCGAACCCTTAACCCCGGGAAACGCATTTTTTCAACGATTGAACGGGAATTGCTATCTGTCGTTGAAAGTTGCAAGCATTTCAAGCCTTATCTATGGGGGCGGAAATTTAAAATCGAGTGCGACCACAAGCCGTTACAATGGCTTTTCTCTCTGAAGGATTCCAGTTCCAGACTTTACAGTTGGAAACTTAAAATTGAGGAATTTAATTTCGAGATTCAATACATAAAAGATAAACCAAATTATGTAGCTGACGCCCTTTCTCGAATAGAATTAAATATTAATGATGAAACTAATTCTATGTTGGCTGTCGTAGGCAATGACGAGTATCAAAAAGATCTCGATGATCAAACAATACATTCCAATCAAGAGGAGCCCATTTTTACCCTAAAAATGTCTGGAAGAAATCTAAATCAGAATCGGAACCAAATAATTGTTAAATTTGGCGCCTCGCCAAAGATTATAGAACAAAGATTATTCAAGAAAATGACTCGACACACGATGATGGTTACTAAAGAAAATCTGCATAAAGATCTATCAGAGCTCCTACTAAAATTAATTACCCCCTCAAATAAATACGCAGTATACTTTACAGCCCGACATCGAGATCCCATTTATAAGATGTCAGAAACTATTCACGTCTGAACTTATAATAATTAGAAGCGAGAAATTTTGGAAGATGTCTCGGACCCCGAAAAACAAAAACAGTTGATTTTACAATATCATGCCAATAATCATAATGGTATTTCTGAAACTATCGACCATTTGCAAATCAAATACTATTGGCCTCACCTGAGGGAACAAGTAAGAACTTTAATTAATCAATGCAACCTCTGTCAAAGGAACAAATATGAAAGACGCCCAAATCAGGTAGAAAACCAAGAACTTATAGTAGCCAAGCACCCCTTTTTCCAAATTCATAGAGACACCTTCCATTTTGAACAAAATCGCATTTTGACAATATTAGATGTTTTTTCAAAATACGGGCAAGGTTACATCCTTCCGAATGGTACTGCCTTAGCCGTTCTTAACCAACTACAATGGTAGAATCAAGAGGTAGAATCAAAGGTACAAGAAGAATCTTTTCTCATCATGGCTTACCTAAAAGAATAACTCACGATCAAGGTGGTGAGTTCGAAAACAACTTAATTAAGGAGTTTTGCAAAGCCTCAAACATTGAACTCCACGCGACAACCCCTTAGAATTCTTCTTCTAACTCCCCCGTAGAAAGATTTAACTTTACGTTGCTAAAGAAGTTACGTATCTTACGAGACAATGACAAATTCACTCCTTTATCACAATTAATAAGTTCAGCCATAACTATGTATAACTCCTCCATCCACTCTACTACCAAGAGACCACCTTTTAACATCCTCTATGGACCATACTACGATACGCTAGACCACGTATTTTCCCCATCTCCACAAGTCGACGAATATATGCAAAGACAAAATGACAAATTCCAAATCCTTCGCGGCAACTACCCCGAACCCAACACTTCAACTTTCTCACATTCCTATAAAATCGGAGAAATAGTATATCTGCTAAATCCTTTGACTAGAAACAAGAAATCAAAAAACTTATACAATGAAGGAATTATAACCAAAATCGAAGGAAACAAAATATTCTGCAAAATGAAAAACGGGAAAATACATGCCAGAAATGTCCGTGATGTCAAACCTAAGAGAAAAACTTCTTCTCTTGCAGATTCGTCTCGGGACATGCCATGACTACCTGGTTTCTACGCCGATCCACTTGTACCAGTCGTAATAATAAATAACTATCATAAGTTTATGTTTCATTTTAATCTTACTCAGTTAGTAACATCATATAACAGCATTCAAAATGCAACCGCGTCTCTTTTTCTGCAATCCAACAGAACTATACCATTTCTACTCTATGAATTAAACAGAGAGCTGAAAGAATCCAAAAGCAACTTAAATAAATTACTACCATCACATCCTAGATATAAGAGGGGTCTCATTAACGGATTAGGAAAATTTATTAAATTCATCTCAGGAAATCTTGACCAAGACGACTTGGACAATGTCCAAAATCAAATAGATCTCTTACGAAAAAGTCATGTCGTAGAAATAAAACATTAACAAATTTATATCTTTTAGTAAGAGTATTATGTATGTAATCACTACAATATCCGCATAACCTCATGTAACCTAACCAACAGTATTGAATGTAATTTTGCTCAAGTAAAAAACAGTTTCAACCATTGAATAACGAACATATTCTATTTTTTAGTGAGACTACAGAGACGGTTATGCAAATGTGTGCTACTTCACAGAGTGTCATAAGACTTTCAGGACCTAATATTGTGTATGTCAATGAATCTTGTCCTCTATCTGCAATGGGAATTACAGTTGAATCCAAACCCACACACTATCTTAAAAAGTCAATCCCTCCAATTATCCATAATAAACCCCTCGTAGCCCACGAGATTCACTTCCAACACTCCCATATTGACGTTAATAAAATAAAATTGGATCTACAACCCCTCTCTCCTCAATACCCTGTGTTAAAGCAATTTACATCTCTAAACATAATTTTAAGTTTTATAATTGTATGTATTATACTATTTTTATTCAGACAACAATTGTATAAATTTTGTATGGTATATTGTAAAAAACAGAAGATAAGAGGCCCTGAGGAAAGGGGCCCAGATCTTAAGGGGGAGGAGTCATGTATATTGACGACGCCAGTGACCTCGGATAATAAAGGAATCTTCACCTCCTGTGACGACAACTTTCGAATTTTAAAAATATAAAATTAGATGTGTCGCCGACAGCTCGGCGCCAGGAAGCTTTCAATTTAAACATGTAACTTTTATTGTAAGTAAAGTATGCCCATCACCCGGAAACTCCCAGTGAGGCGGCAGAACTTGGAAATGTGTCTACACCTCATCCCACTTCCGACCTTCGAAGGGTAAATGTAAATGTATATGTATGAGAAAGTGCCCCAGAATGACAATTACTTTCTGTGAATTCATAAATACTAGCCGCAAGGACCTATGGCTCAGTTCACAAGTTGTATATAGTAGGAACCAGACCTGTTTGTAAATTCTCATCTCTAATAAACTTCTGTTGGAAAAGAACTTTGTTTCTTCATTTCGCAGCAGCACAGCTTAAGGAATCTGAACCTGAGTCGGAGGAAAGCAACTGTCTTTCGACTTATTTAACTCAGGCACAGAGGCAAATGGCCCTGAGCTGAACTCAGCCGGTTTTGTCCCATTGCCCGACAGAGTATATTTGGAGCTGGACATCCCCTTCCCGGGGTGGGTTGCCGTGGTGCTCAGCTTGTTACGTTTCCTCGCGGGGCTGCAATCACAAAAAAGTTCCCCGTTCGTAGACACTCGCGTCGTAGAAAGGGTGACAGAGTTGGCAGCGCCATTGGTCGTGAAATTACAGTTGGCCATTGTAGCATTCCTTTTCTCTGGTAGCGTTTTCGCTTACTGAAAGCACCTCCTAGGAGGACAAAGCCGAAGTTTCTTTCAACGAAGAGACGGTTTGGCCAATCAATGCGACAGCGGGAGGGACGAAATTTGTCGTTGCCACGGATATACGGGGATAAAAGTAGGCAGCAAGTTGTGTCCGATGAAAACGTAGGCGCCCTGATACTGAAAGCTATTTAAACCACGAATCCCCTACCGTTTTATTTCATCGACACTTTTTAAAAGAATTATGTACTTACGTTTTCTCTATAAACAGGAGTTATCATAATGACACAAAGAACTACGCGAAAATGTAAATATTTAACTACTTCGCACGCCAATATTCTGTAGTTATTTCGATTTTCAACAATCGGAGACGCTTCCGCATTTGAGAAGTTGAGTCTCTAATATTCATTTTAATGCAATGGTTACAAAATGTTGAGCGTTTCTAAGAACTTGCCATAATTTTCTCGAGTGCGTATTACGGAGAGTACTTTCTTGTTGCAATAGATTGTCTGTATCGTTGTAAATGCATAGTTATAATTTCTTGAATTTTTTAAACATTCTAACTCCTAATAATGATCGATGGATAGATAAGAAGAGGTATAGCTATCTCTTTGTATAAGAAAAGTTAATTTTTTAAATCAAAGGTATCTTGATTTTAAATCAAAGGTATAAAAGGCACCGGTTCATATTCGGCTATCTAATCGACGTCTTTATCATCATTGACCCCTTTTAAACTTTCATCGACCTCCGCCTGGGTCTGTACAGACCCCATTGGGAACCTCTGATTTAAACAGAAGCCAGCCACCCGCTTCACACGTAGGATAATACAAAGAGTGTGGATCTGCAGCTACGCCGGTATCCGAATATAAGTTCCCACAGACCGACGCGGAAGATCCGCAGCCTACGCGGATTGGCCGCAACGGAAGTTTCGCGACACGTGTTTCCTTATGAGCATGTTCACACCTGCGTGGCAGGCGAGCGTCGCGACAACGGATTGGCAGCGTTTAATCGGCGGCGAAATTTGTAACGCAGTCAGACGCGTTTCTTCCGCTACAGTTCGAGTTTCGTGGAAGTCCGCCCGTGTTCGGAAGTTCTTCGCTCCCCTTTGGGTCGAGCGACCTTGTCAACCGTTACCAAACTCTGACTCATGATTGACGCTCCGGTGTGAACGGTCCCGCGAATTCCGCAGCCGCGTCTACCTCGGATCTTTCCGCGCCGCACTCGCTGCGGATCTACCGCGCCGGTCTCTGGGAGCCTTATAAGTTCTAAGTGGGGCAGCGGCGCCGTTTCCGCAACAACTACTCTTTATATTTACTTGTTACTTGAGCACAAGCCCCGATAGGGTGGCCGTTATAAGCGAGTGCGTCGATTGGCCTTGTGGATGCTTGCCCCGTTCTTCGTAATTGCTCGCGCAATAATCTCAAACAAAGTCAAGGATGCTTCTTATTGATTGAAACTGATCAGCACTTACAGACACTCCCAAGACTGGTGGCTAGGCGGAGGTGTAAGTCTAACGACTGAAGGCAATTGACGATTAGGTGAAAAGCCATTTCTGGCTATCCACACAGGTATGTGGGTTATTTCACCAATCCAAACAAATGGAGTCAAACGTTAACCTTTTCACTCTCAGTCTTAATTTTGTGCGCTTAGCGCTCGCCCATTGCTACAAGTCATAGATAAACCTGGTCAGGATCTCTAGCTAGACTAGACTAAATCAACGTCTAGCATTCAGAAACGCCAAAGCATGCTTATATATTTAATTTAGGATATCTCTATAATTATAAGTCTTCATAACTCGAAGTTCACTGCACGAGAGAGCAGTGACAACAATAAAATTGGCATGGTTCTTATAATTACACTGGGAGTGATACTGGGAGACTGTGTCCCGTCATTATAAGTGTACGCTCTCTAGATATTTTCGGCTTGTTGGCTTTCGGCATGCGTACGTCACGTCCAGGAGAAAGTGATAGACGAATCTACTCAAAGAGTTACCGTCCACTGCTCCCGACAGGCGTCCTGAGGTTCTGGTTCACCGTCATCTCCTACACGTTTAGACCCAGTGGTCTTCCTTCTCGAAACAGAGGGTCCATTTTAAAAGTAATGCGTATTTTCTTGGAAAATAGAGTTATTAATCGGACCTGCACAAATGCTTCAAATCCTTCAAAAAACTCTCCCTCTGTATCAATATCCTCGGGGAGAAGTGTCTGCCATGCCTCGAAAGCAACCTGAAAGTCCTCGACGGGAATGTCTCTCAGGAACGTTGTAACATGCTTTTGGATGGTTTCCAGTCTCCCAATGCTTTCCTTTCAGCTCTTTCTTCAGATGGGGAAATAAAAAATATTGCACGTGACCTAGTCGAGTCTGTAAGGAATCCTCCTTACAGGTGGAATCACCGGGATGTTGCTCCGGCCTTAAGAAAGTCCGGCTTATGTTGAATAAAATCCAACATATTTTTTATGTTTGACAATGATGTTTGTAACAAATTTTGAATAAATGTTTATTCAGTTATAATAAACCCTCTTTCATTCACGCCCCACGTTGGGCTCCAATATAACAATCCCTCGTTCTACTGCCAATATAATAATTTTCTTTTCTTTCTGCCACTGTAATATTTTCCTATTTTTTTAACACATCTGGGCGCCTTGTTATTAACACACATACCCTTCCTTGAACCTACCTTAGCTTTTTTACTTGCCCGTTAGCTAGCTAAATTTATACAACTTCTAAATTCTCCCTGGGCGTGACTATATGATTGCCCTATACAGGGCTACAAACGAGGCACTTATGTGCACGTGCATGTAACTACTTTAATCACAACACATTCTCTAATGGTTATTGATGAACCCGAATGTATTCATCTTAATTTATTTACTACTTTTGGATGGTTTCTTTCCTCAAATAACCAACATATCAAATACATCTGAAAAAATAATGCCCTCTGATGACACAAAAAATACACATAACAGATAACAATACGTTTAAAATAACAATACGTTAAAACAATACGTTAACCCAACAAATAAACAATAACCATTCACACTGAAAATTATAAAAAAAATATGTACACTCATTCACTCCGAATGCGCATTCTGTCGTTAGAATTGTTGACCCTCTTATCTTATGATAATGAACAAGACTTGATCTTCGACAGATGCTTTTGAAGATAAAAAGAAAAACGAACAAACAAATATCCATGCATCACTTCCCTTTGTGCCGGACAAATGCTGTGACTCGCAGCGCACGTCACGCGTCGCCGTCCACCGATTCGTACACTCCTCGTGTACGACGATAGCACACACCAGCTTCCACCAGCTCTAAGACCATATGTTCCGTCAACTCACACTGCTGAGCAAACACTGCGAAGCGTTCTGCGGTAAAACGCAAAGTTTCCACCACATTTAAAATTCCGGCGGCGAAGAAATACTATTGATTTCACGAATACTGGTGAAAAGAATCTTTTAAAGTTCCCGCGGTGAAGAAATACTATTGGGTTACGCGAACTAAACGAAACTGCTCTGTTCGTCTTTCGATTACTGTCCGAAGCATGTTGAATTCCGTATCATGAAATTTATAACACAAAATGTCCGCGACCGTTGCTTAACATTGCAATCGCGTAAAATCAGTCTTCGCGTTGCGTTCACCCGTAAAATATTGTTCCTATTTCTAAATCCGTTCATCCGCTCACTACATCAGCTTTGTTCACTTGAAAATATAAACAAAAATGTTTTCAAAACATTTTTTCTAACACGGAGCTCGCGTCTTCACCAACCATACAACACTGCACTTTCTCTCCTCTCTCGAGCATTGTTGTCCCCTATCCTATATAGATTTTTCTTGAACAAGCGCCAATCGCTCGCCCGTGGCCACAAACAAGATTACAGAATGTTTCTTAGTTTCCCGTTTATAAGCGTTTTTATGCCTCGCTACCGGTTCTCAATATTGTCTATTGTTTCTCCGATAATTACAGCGATCTCTATTTTTCCTTTCGATGTCTTATTTTATTAAATCTCATCGTTTCTAGTTCGTTCACTGTCGTGACGTCACTACGATACGTCACTTGTTTCACACATATTTCAATTATACTTTTAATTTTAATTAATTTTCTAGACGTTTCCCAAAATCGTGATTACTTTCGAAATTGTTCATAAATTTCGCCCTGTTGTTCTCTAAAGTTCCAGCTCGATTCCTTCAAGCGTTTCCGTAATCTATATATTTAAAAAAATAAGGTATTTTGCCATGGCTTCGTTTAGAGCTTCTACTGAACCGATTGTAATATTTTTTCCTTTAAATGAAAGAATGTGATCCCTAGATGTGTTATCAGATATTGTTTGTGTTGATTCACCAACATTTAGTGTGTAAATTAATTAATTAAATATTTCTTTAATAGTACGCTTATCAATAGTCAATTGTTTTCTTTCAAAGGGTGGCTGTTTCAAAATAGATTTATATGAGTCGATAGATGCTTCATGGTGGCGCTGTTTGATGTTTTGTTTTGATTGTTGAGATTTGTTTACAATTCATCAAGGTTTTGTTTCAGTGTAATTATTGCATTGTGGCGTTGACAGTTTGCATGTATTTGCTTTTGTGGTGAATTTTGTAGAGAACATTCGGACAGTGTGTTTTGCTCGGTTGTACTGAAGTTGTGAAGTTGTTCACAGGTTATGTCGAATTCCGAATCGTTGCCCACGCGTCCCAAAAGACGCAAACGTACATTAACTGGACGCAGGGAAAGAGAAAGTCAGCGTAAGTGTCGTGATAGTGAGGTCATTTCGTTTTCTGCTGGGTCGTTGTCTATGAAATGTCAGTTTTGTTCTGCTTTGCACTTCGCATGTGAGAGAAATTCTGCAAACGATTTACTCTGTGTTGCTTAAATGGGAAAATAAGTTTACCTTCAGGAGATATGCCAGAAGAAATAAAAATTGTTTATAGGACATGATGACACATCAAAAAACTTTAGAAATAATATCCGTCAGTATAATAGTGCTCTTTCTTTTGTGCAATTTGGCACCGATATTGCATTGCCACCTGCCCATGGGCCATACGTGTTCAAAATTTTGGGAACTCACATCACAGAATATCTTCGTTATATCCTGAAGATCCAAACAATGCAACGTATTGTGAACATTAGTCTGGTCACAGTATTTTACATTTATCTTAGATCTCACCGTCAAATTTTGACGGGTTTTCACTAGTATTCATTAAAAAACATATTTGCCCTCAACTTTACCCTAGCAACAATGGTCTCCATGTTCACGCTTTTTAACTTGAAATGTACGATTACGATTATTTTCGAAATTTTGTGAACCCCTTGCCCGATTCTGCTGATTGTTCTTTCTAACAATTCTAAGTATTATGCTTTATTGAATGTTTATGTTAAATTTGACTTTCTTCAGCGCATTCGGTTAATTTAGAAAAAATGTTTGCGCGTGGCGCTGCCGTCTTCTGTCTTTTTTAATATAAATCTTAACATTTTATTGGAAAGTCTTTATTCTCTGGAACACTAAATTACCGAAATGATCGCAAATCATTACATCAGTATTATAGACATGTTCTTGGAACAATTCACAACACTTTCTTAAAAAATCATTTAAAGTAATTATACAATCTTCCTTGACAGCTTTTCACTTCCCTTGATATTCATAAAAATATTACAAAAGCTTTTTTCTCTCGGGAAACCTACTTAAAGTTGTCCATGCGAAAATGCAGGATAAGGCAAGCATAACTCTACCCTTTTGAATACTATTTAACTTTATTACCGAACAAAGAGGTACACCCGTCCAATTTAATCGCCTAGAATATTAAGTAATTAATTTCACATACAGTTGCAGATTCTGCATATCTCTGAACAAGTGGGGTTTATATCGAGGAGCGCCGGATCAGCAAAATGTAATAGAATGTCTAAGAAGCTCTTGCCCTGTAGATTACGTTATGAGAAATAATAATAATAATAATAATAATAATAATAATAATAATAATAATAATAATAATAATAATAATAATAATAATAATAATAATAATAATAATAATAATAATAATAATATCTTTATTTCACACCAGGCAAACATCTTTCTCGGGGTCAGTTTAGTCAAAAGGCGTAAGGTTTCGGTATGACATCTTTCCCATCTACTCTCCCAGGATTCTTCTGACGTTACTGCGGGTGTCCAGAATCACAGACTTCTAATGGATATGTACACATCACGGCTCAAGTCTCAGATGCCAATACTGCTGTTCAGTGTGCTGGGGATTTCATTTGTAAAGCCAATAACAACTGGTACCACTATAACTTTTGCCATACCCCACATTGATTTATTTAATCTGCCAAAGGCATATATTTGTTCATTTGTTCCGTGTACGTTTTCTTCAGATTGGCTGGTAGAGGGACTGCTATATCGATGAGGTAAGTTTTTCATTCAGCCTTCAAAACCAATACAATATTCGGAATGTTGTTCGGGATAAGTTTATCTTTATTATTGGGCGGTCCAGTTAAGTTTGCAGTTCTCGTCTTCTCTTATTGGTGGTGGTTCATCATCGTCATTATTATTATTATTATTATTATTATTATTATTATTATTATTTCTTTTTTCTCGGGAGTTTCTCACCCGGGGATCATGGTTTGAGGGGCCTCTAGGCAAAACGACATCCTAGCTTTGCATATTGAGGACTGTGCGAACAATCCGGCAGGTTTCAAGAATGACTGACTTTTGAGCTTTTAGGATAATTTTGTGAGGAGGAAGACCCACTTTTTCTAAATAATACTTTAGATTTTTGTTAACCAGACCGGTAGCTGTTATTACAATTTGTATAATTTCAACAGACTCAATTTTGTATATTTCTTTATATTCTATTGATAGGGGAATGTATTTTGAGATTTTTTCTGTTTCTGCCTTATTGATGTTGTGATCTACAGGGTATGTAACATCAATGATGAATGCTTTCTTTTCCTGTACGTTATGTAGTAGAATGTCTGGTTTATTTGCCGGGATCTTTTTATCAGTATGTATTGGAAGGTCGTAATACATTTTGAACTGTTTACTTTCTATGACGGATTTGGCTTTGTATTCATAATAAGGGATGATTTCCTCTTCTGCCAGTAGAGAAATGTTTGGTTGCCAGTGCTTGGTGTACAATATTTGCAGTGAGGTTGTGCCGATGTAGATACTCCGTGTTGGCGAGGTTTGTGCTCCCAATGATGAGATGGTCTATTGTCTCTGATGATCGATGACATACTCTACATTCATTAACTTCTAGTATTTCAATAAATCTTTTGTAGTTATTTGTTGAAATAACTTGGTCCTGAAATGCTTGAATGAAACCCTCAGTCTCTCCACATAGAGCCCAATCTCTGAGCCATCGCACTGAGGCGTCGTAATCGGCATTTTCTAGAGCATGGGGAAATCTACCATGGAGATGTTTGGACTTCCATATCTGTAATCTTTCCTTGACTGACGTGATATCAGGGTCGTCTGCATTGTTGCGCAGAGTTAAGGGAGTATAGCCTTTGTCACACACTACTACTGCTTTATGTAGAGGCGACAGTTCAGATTGAGAGTTGAAGTATTTTTTTAAACTTGTTACCTGGCGGTTGCATAATGCTTTCGGATCTAGTAGACCACGACCACATGTTTTCCTAGGAATGTAGACGCGTTCAATTGCTGATTAGGGTGATGCATTCTGAACTTAGTGAGCATAGTGCATACCATTCTGTTTAGGTTATCAAGATCCGTTTGTGACCAACTGACTATTCCAAAGGAATAAGTCAGCACAGTGATGCTCCAGAAATTTATAGCTTTAACTTTATTCTTTGAAATGAGTCTAAACATATTTTCTAGCTGCTGCTTGCTGTCTCTGTGCATAATCATTATATTTTGGTTGAAACCTAAATACTTGTAACTGTCATGTGGCTGTAATTGTTCTATTGGACTAAACTCTGCAAACCTGTTTAGTGTGGTTGAGGATTCGACTTTTCTTCCTTTAACATTCAGTGTGGCACACTTGTCTGTTCCAAAAGTCGTGTGTATGTCTTTGCTGAATTGTGATGTGATCTCCAAGAGTCTGCTTAACTCATTCCTGTATTTTGCAAATAATTTTAAGTCGTCCATATAGAACAGGTGGTTAATGATGTGAAGTGTTTTCTTTCCATCCGTGAGTTTGTAACCCAGACCAGATTGATTGAGCATATACGACAAAGGATTAATTGGTAAGCAAAACCAAAGTGGACTTAATGTGTCGCCTTGAAAAATACCGCGCCGGATAGGTATTTGTTTGGATCTTATTATTATTTTTTTTTGTTTATTATAGTCGCATCAACCAAAGGTTCTTAGCGACTTTTCAGTATTTTACATATTTTATTATTTTATTATCTGTTTTCAACTCCAATTGAGTACGCCAATTGATCATTAGGATTTTAAGTAGCTCAATAATTTTTGGACGAATTTTATAAATTTCCAGCACTTTTAAGAGCCAATCATGAGGAACTGAGTCGTAAGCTTTTTGGTAGTCAATCCAGCTGACCGCTAGATTTCTTTTCTTCTTTTTTGCTTGACCAGTCACAACCATGTCTATGATCAGTTGTTCTTTGCATCCCTGGGTACCCTTCCGGCATCCTTTTTGTTCTTCTGCCAGAATTCGTTTAGAATTGATATGTTGGGTTACTTTTTGAGCAATTGCAGCAGATATGATTTTATAAAGGGTATTAAGGCAGGTGATCGGCCGATAACTTTTGGGGTTGGTGGTTTCAGAATTCTTGGGTTTTAGGTAGGAGACTGCCTGTCAGAAATAAAGGTACCTCAGTTGGATTGTCAAACGCCTAGTTAAGGATGCCAATCAGTGGTGTGTGCAGGGACGTAAGGTATTTCCACCAGAAATTTTGAATTCCATTTGGACCGGCAGATTTCCAGTTATGCAGGTTTCGTAATATCTGTTTCAAGCCCTCCTGTGTAACTGTTGGTGTTTCCATGTTTTGGGAGAATCTTAATGATTCTTTTGGCAACCATGATGCTTCAGTGTTATAGTTAACAGGTTGTGACCAGAGTGTACTCCAGAATTGTTCGATTGACTCCAGGGAAGGCGATTTACTGATTGAAACTTTTGGAGTTAGTGTGTGGTAGAACTGCTTCTGATTGAGGCTAAAGTTTCTATTTTCTACTTTCCTTTTATTAGAAATGTACCGACGGAGTCTTTTCCCCACTGCTGCAACTTTCTGTTTCAAAGTGTTGATATGGACATCTAATTTGCACTCGAAATCTTCGTTTCTAATTCTAATTCTTTGACCTTTCAGTATTTTGTGGACACTGTCTTTCAGGCGTTGTTTGCATTTCTCCCGCCTATCTCTCCAAACTAATTTAGTAAGGTCACTTCTAAACCGTCTTATTTTGTTTTCTAGCCTCATCTTCCATTTCGGGGTACTTGTTTCATTTTTGCCTGAACCGTTATTGGTTTTGGGTATTACATTTTGCGTTGTAAGGATAGTCACAGCAGCACAGTATGCGTGTAGTTGTACAACCTCAAATGTCTCTATACATTTTTTTGCAAGTATATTATTAATGATGATGTCAAGAAGTTGAAATGTGGTTTTGTTAGGGTGCATTCTTGGTAGAGGATTTCGACTGTTGGGATCTGTTCCAAAAAATACATCGAGATTTTTCTCCAATTCTCTTCTGATTTCAACTACTTGTTCTGTGTTTTCTGTCTCTTTATCTGCTGAAGGGTCATTTGTTTGACTCGTGACTTGTCCAATATCCTGTTCTACTTCATTTAGAATTTCTTGAATGGGTACATTCACATCAGATACATTCTGAAAGTAAGTATGGTAAATTTCATCCCGTTTCGAATTTTGTTCTAAAATGCTAATGACTGGTTTGCTGATAATATTCTCAACCTGTCGCATATGTTTTGTTCCGTAAATCTAACCAAGTCTGGTCTTAACTTTAAAAATTCTTCACGAGTTTTCCTGCGATGGTCTGTCCGGTTTGTTCTGCACTTTGTCGCTATTTCATAAGCCCGTAGTATGTCACAGTTTTCTTTGTGTTGCCACTTGTAACGGGTCTCTACAGAAGTCTTGTTAGGGCCTCTAGTCTTCAGCGACGGAGGCAAATTAACTCGTTTGAAGTGACTTCTTTGCTTCGATGTTTGAAGCGGGGTATTCCAGTAGCTAATTCGGGATTTCCCGTAGGAGACGCTGGTCTCCCCGTAGCTCCTACACTGGTGGTTCGCATACTGTAACACTCAGCACCAGCTCCAAGTGTGCCCTGGCGCTCCCCAGGCAGCGGCACTTTTTCCGAGGCTTTATAACGCATACTTCGTGTCTCCATCTCACTCAACGATGGGTTTGTCTTTTATACCTACGGCCAGGTGTAATGGCAGTAACCCTCTAGGATCGGGCTCTTGGCGCCGGTGTTGGCTCTTCACTTGGCTCTTCCGCCGCTTCTGCCGTCCTGCCGTGACGTTCTCCAGCCGAGAAAGCCTTCCCCATGTGTGACACTCGAGTATAGCCTTCCTCGACCCCACCTCGTTCGTCTGTTCACCGACCTGGTTTCCGCTGGTGTTGAAACCCAACCTCCACTCAGGTTGCTCGGCTTAACAGGCCTACCGCGAGAAGGTGAACGGGTAGTTGAGATGTAGAGGCTGAGGTCACTCTCTTCTTGAGTGACTATTTTCGCGTACATCCCCATTTGGGCCTTTATTATTATTATTATTATTATTATTATTATTATTATTATTATTATTATTATTGTTGTTGTTGTTGTTGTTTTTACTTTCTTATTATTGTTATCATTATTATTGTTTATTGTATTATTATAGTGTTATAACCATTATACGCCATGCTCTACGTGTCTCCCTTTCCCCTAGGCGTGGATAATAAATAAAAACAGGGCTCAGGCCTCGGAATACAGCTAGATGACAAAAATCGGATGAATCCGACCTTAAAGAATCAAATACATACTGTCTTGGTTTCTATATATCTATAATAAATATATATCCCCGCAACCCCTTCTAAATATGCCTTATTGAAATTACAGAAATAAATAAACCCGTACGTAATTATTTACCCATGGGTTGCGAAGCACCATTCTAACAAATTTCTTTGAAGTCGTGGGTACGCGAATCGACCCTATACAGGGAATCGAAAATAATATTACTGCTTTGGGAAGAGTTATGGATTCAAATTTGTTCGTATTTTGCTGGGATAATACCGTCGGAAATAATACGTCGTAAGTTTTCTATTTAAAATCAAATAACTTCATTCAGAATTTATTCTGAATTTTCTTTCCTTTTTTCTGAAATGTTGTCGAGAATCGTCTCACTACTTGTACTAATTTAACTAATAACAACAGACAATTACATGTAAAACCCTTTTCACGATATCCTAACAATAATATTTACAATTAATTCTTTGCTTTCACCAACCGAAATTTTCATAATTAAGCAAGTACACTATGTCAATTTATTAAAGCAACAATTAATTTAATCCTTAATAAATTTTTGCATAGCCATGATCTCTCAATACCTTAAACCGGGAGCGGTAGCTCAGTGCAACAACTGATGTCACTGCAGCGCCTCTGACCGAGAGGTCCTAGGTTCGAGTCCTGACGCCATTAGCCTTAAATTTTGGGCAGGGTTTTAGATTCGTTCTAAGATTTTTTGATTTTGGTATTTATTTACCCATAAGACCCAATGTTAATTGCTCCTCTTTGTACAACCCAGATTTTTTTGGAATACGAATGCCGGAATAATTTTTCCAAGAGCCTCAAAATAGCTTTAAATTTTGGTGTGATTTCATATTTTTGAATTGATTTTGAGATAGATTTTCTTTGTGGGCGCTGCTAGCTTTCGTCTAAAGCATGGTAGAAATACATGGGTGAGTTTTTGATTTTTGATTTTTCTGCGCACCACCACTTTGCATCACGAACCACGTGACCACAGCACGGGCACTTCGTTTGAAAGGTCAGTCCAGTCGCTAGCCGCCACGTTGCATCACAGAAAGGAAAGCTACCCTCAATTCGTGCGCCGAAATGATGCCATATTGAAAGGTCGGCCATAGTATGGTCGCCATATTGAAAGCAGCTGTACGACCCGGCATTTGTTGTGGGGTGAACAGTGGTGAAGGTGCCTTTCATTTTCGTTTTACTCGTATTTGGTGTGTGTAAAACTAGCAAAACCATATGTAACCCGAGATAACATTTGCTTTGTGTAGGCAAATGTTTATATCGCACATAGTGTGACCGCTCTACCTTTCCACTATATTCACTAAAAGTCTACAGCGGGTCACTCAAGTAACCTAGTAGTATTACTTGACCTGTGACTTGTTATGACAATGTCACACCAAAAATTAGGAATGGTTTTATATGTCCTAACTGCCCTACAGGAGTGAGTTCGTCTTTTCACCTGCTTTTGTAATAAAAGAAACATAGGCAAGTTAATCTTTTAACTATGAACAGAGTTCTATATATATTCTGTTGAATATTTGAATACAATTTTATCTAGTATTTACACATTGCATTGAAACATTCTATCACTTGCTCTACCTTTAGCAATTACGTGATTACCTAACAACTGCAGTTGCGTTTCAACATTCGCATAAACACTTACCATAAAATTATATTACCCTTCACTTCACAAAAACACAATAAAATACCTGTACACAAGACAATAATACATGGAAATACAAAATATTGAAAAAGAATCACATACCAAAATACCCTTTACACACACTTTCAAAGAAATTGTCACTTGAATAGTGGATGAAATATATACAAGAAGTTGTTTACTTCCACGTAGATTATTACTTTATACAATTTAGCCAGCAAAGAAAAAAATGTCGTTATGCAATGAACGTACAATTAATAATAACTCTTTTACTAATTATTGGTTTTGAACGATTTGAAAACGATTAAACAATAAATTGAAAACACACACTAAAGGAACAAATATTATCGTTAATAGAAAATGAAAAAAATAGGTTTTTACAATTCTTTGCATGAATTAGCTATCTGGCTTCCTTTCACGACTGCAATATTGTAAAAGATTACGTTTAAATGATTTTAATTTAATTACTCGACTATCTACGTCTGTAAGTGAGGTGAATTCTATCTCTGTAGAATAATTCTCGCTTCTTTAAACAGTTTTTTAAGATAATTTCTAGTGATGTTTTACAGTTTCCCTTTCTGACTCACGACACGTCGTCTCGAAGAAATATTTCCACAGCTCGGAGCGGCGACGGCGACCCAGATCCTTTCAAGGTCGTGGCAACCCCTTGCTTCGGCGAACACGTCCCTCGATAAATCGCTTCCACAGTCCGAATTTTGTACAATATGACTGCAATATCTCCGCGTAATGAATTTCTTACGTGGTAAGCCAAGACAAAAAAAAGCTGGAAATAGAAAGAAATATTTTCTATAGCACATGCTTTCTATTTCAGTATACGTTCTTGAACGTTGAAATATATTATTTCCTCGTTCGTAGAAAAATAGTATATTTCTACGTAATGCGTTAACATGAATTTATCAGAATATTCATGATTTAAAATTCTCAGTTCTCTCATACATAGTATCGTTATTTCAACATGATGAGACGAATTACCTTTTTCAAGCTTCTTATTGTCGAAATACGGCGAATTCTCCTCTCCGTCCAACACGAACAGTTTCGGTGCGTCCAGATCGGCGGTCAGCAGCAAAAGAGAGAGCTTTTCGTAGCGGTGCTTTGCGCTGGTGCCGATATTTTCAAGGGCGATTTCTGATTGGTTCTGGTTCTATTCTACGCGAGTGCGTTCAGAAACCTTAATAAATACTCGCAAGGGATACCATTTACTGCTGGCGCGATCTCTTGCAATTCGGTAACACTATAATTGCATCTTGTCGTGTCTTGACGTTCTCGGGTGCTTCTCAAAAATCAATGGAACCGACATATGGGCGGTTACAATAGACAAATATTATAACAAAATAGATATAAAAAGGTAAAGACTTAATTAGTGGTGTTTCAGAATGGCACAAACCTTCTGTATTAGTTTTATATTTTCTTTGGTCTGGACTAGTTTATCGGACTTGCCACATACTCTAGCCAGCTGCCATCTATCTCCGCCCAAAGTACATTTTTCTGACATCTTCTCAGTTCTTCGGTTTCCTAATAGTAGAATAGAAATATTTCTTTAAGAATATTAAAGAAGAGTAAAACCTGGTCATAAATCACAATTTTCATTTTTTTTTAAAATTGGCACCATTTTTAAGAAAATATCGTTTAAGCGTTACAAAAAATGGGAAATTGAAGTTCTTTTTCGCAGAAAATGTTTGTTTTCTGAAAACTTTATTTGAAGTAATTTCAAGAACTTTAACTCACAAATGCAATAGGGTTTACAAAATGCTGTAAATAAGTGTATTAACAGTGTGAGAGAGATTTCAAAAATATAATATTTGTTTAATTTTTGAAAAAACAAAATAATGCAGCAAAATGAATTTTATGTCATAATAAACAGTGCAATTAGCACTACCCGTGGGAAAAGTTAGAAGTAAAACGTTGGTAAAACTTTGAGAAAATGGTGTTTGAGCTGAGTTTTGAGGTTCCTTTGCACAGTTTCAAGATGGCGGTCCGGGCTGCGCGGTGGCTCACTGAAGATCAGAGAAGCCGCCCTCTACTTTCCTTTTGCATGGAGAGCGAGTGTTGAGTATCATTTTGAAAGTGGTACAAAATGACAATTTTCAACTGTAAACAAACAAAAAATAAGGCGATGAAGGTATGCTAGATGCAATATTTAAAATAAATGCTTCATAATCTGTTTCAACATCTTGTAACGATGTGATTTTCTTATCCGACTGTATTTAAAATTCCCTCTAATATTGTAACGCAAACTGGTGTTTGAAGCTCATTGGCTGAAGTCGGAGACCATGCGCAAGAGCCCCCTCCCCCGTGGTATAAAGCTATATAGCAGCGCCCACTATTTTGAGAACTCCAAAAGAGCCTAAAATTCAGGAATATAGCATTTAATTAGCCTCATATTAGCTTAAAAAATTGGATACATTTTGGTTAAGATTGTTTTTTGGGCGCTGGTAACTTTAAGCCTGTTTTAATCGGTCATTTTTTCATCATTTCCCGTCGATACTGAGCAGACTGGATGTAATTTGTACGAAAAAATGATGCATGCTTCTTTTCTTCAGATGGCTCTCGAAGTTGTGGTCCGTCAGCTGTCACAGACGGAAGTGGACGGAAGCGGGAGCGGGAGAACGAATGACTGTTGTTTACGTTTCTGTGCTGTCCATCAGAGGTTATGTGAATGTTATGATGGGTATTGATAAGTTTAGAACAATAATGCGCACAAGCAGATGTGCAATAAATGAACATTTAATGTGTGGCTTTCCTCGTAAACCATATATTTTTATACTGAAATGATAAACCACCAAAAATATGTCCTCTACTGTAGATGTGGAGGACGTACGAGTTCTCCTGGAACAACTAATGAATGAGGTACTTTCTTCATGGAAATTACTTTTCATATGTTAAATATGTAACCTATATATATATATATATATATATATATATAACTGCGCACATTTACATGATTTATTTTCGCAGTTTGTGATTTCAAAATTTATTGATTTATTTTTTACTGATTTTTGAAAGATTTTAAATGATATATTTCTGTTCCAAAAGACTTCAATCAGAAGAAGTATTCGGAAACAAATTGAGACTTTACTTGAAAGAAACAAGACCCACAAAAAGAGAATCAATATTGAAAACAGAGTACTGAAAAATTTAAGGAGCCAGGGAGTATTCGATAAAATTATTGATCATCTGACCAGCAATAAGAGCCCTAATGAAAAATCAGATTTTATAAAGGATTGCAAAAGTGAATTTTATGATAAAAAACCAGGAGCCGCTGCTACAAGTGATGAAAAGAAACACAAAGAAAATTCCGGTCCTTCCCAAGAAGGTCTTGATCCTTCCAGCTCACAAAATAATGTATATGGTTCATTCAAAAAATCAGAATCCTTGTGTAGTACAAAAACAAATGATAGTAAAGGAGAAAAGTCTTCTGGTTCTACTTCTTTGGTATCAAAAAAGAAAAAGAAAGGTGAAAAGGAAAATAAAGAGAAAGATGAAATAGAAGAAGTATCAGTGCCTCCTGAAGTGCTTGACACTAAGCATTCTCTAGAGTATAAAATTTCAGAAAAAGAAAGTGCAAAACTTTCAAGATTAAAGCACAAAGGATCAGACAATGTTCAACACAAAAGGAAATCTGAAGAATCTTTATCCCAAATTATTGATACTCAGAATCATTCTTGTTCTACTGAAGATAAGATTACCAAAATACAAATACGTGAGCATAAAAAAGATGGTGTTCTTGTGAAGATAAACCCTCGAAGGCGACATTTACATTTTGAAATACTACAAGGAAGAGCCTTCCTTGATCACTTGTTGGAAGAATCATTCTCAATGTTTGTATTATTTTTAAATTTTCGAGGGCAACGATTTTGGACTCAGCCAGTTCCTTGTGAAGCTCATCCAAATTTTGATGCAGGATTTTTATATGAACTGCATGATGATGACTCGGATGAAACTCATATGGCTCGTGCATCACATCTCTTAAATATAAATGAAAAAATTCACATTGTGCTGGTAAGAATATTGCCAAATGGAGAAAAAGTTTTGGTTTCTTCTCATCATTTCGAATGGCGTCAAATTTTGTTTGCCCAGGAATCTCTGGGAACATTCTCTGTGGATCTACTGGGTGTAGGTGAGTACTCAATAGTTTTAATGACTAGTAAGTATTGTAGGAATTCTTATACTTGCTATCAAACTTAATAATTACAATAAAGATAATTAGAAGAAGGTTACAAATGTATTTTTTTTCATGTTTGTGGGAGTTTTGTGAGCAACATCCTTAAGACTATGTAAACCTTTTTTCCATCAGCTATTAACTATGTTATTAATATTAAAATTGTGTAAGACTTCTCAAAATTTTGAGATAACATCTTCCTGAGGAGTTTGCAAAAGACACTCCCAAAATCAATATAATTGTGTATTCTCAATGAAAGAACATATGTCTTCTGTTTCCTAAATCCATCTTGGAAGAGTAAACATTTTTTAACTTTTTACATAGATGTGTGTTAAAATATTTTCATGGGATATGTATGGGTGATGGCTCCCAAATCCACCTAGTTGCATATTATCGAAGTTATTTACATCCTCAAAGTTTCTTACATCAAGTTGGAATTGTGAATATTTTATAATACAAGATTTGACCATGTACAATACAAGTTAAGTAAAAGCTTTTAAAAATATGGTGTATTCTGTTTTAGGAGCAGAAAGCAATATCGTTGTGGGAGAGATTGATGTTCGTGTCACTCTTGTTCCAAAGCTGCTACAACCACTCACAGAAAAAACAGTATTGTCTAGAATAAGAGTTCATAAAAGAAATCAAGAAGAACAAGATAGAATTTTTTTACTGTATGCAAAAACATGGTGGAGAGAATATCTTTCTCTTCGACCTGAACATTCTCAAAGAACAGTTAAACTTTTTCATCAAGATGAAAATGGGCAAAATAGGTAGGGTTTAAATATAAATAGAACAATTGTGAATATCTATTTTAATATAAATGAAGTTATTATTGAATAGTATTAGTGTTGTCGCAAACTTCTAGAAATACATTCCAATTTTTATGGGTTTTCTCTAGACCAGTCTTCCATTTTGTTCAACGTCTGAAAGTGGGTAGACCTCTTTTAGAGCTACCTCAAGAGGCTGCATGGTTTGTATCTTTAATTAAACTTCAGCCTCCTTCTCTGGTTGGAACTTTGCCTGTAGTTGAACAGTGGTACATTCCACATACATTTCTCTGCATTAAAAAAGGAGTATGTAATTGCATCTTCATATTTCCTATAATTCTAAAATGTTTATTCAAATAAATATTAAAGGAACCGTTTTCATTGAATTTATCATTTTTCAATAACCATATTAAATTTAAAGAATTCTTTGATTGCATGTAGTGTGATAAGTACTAGGTGATTTGTAATTCAATATTTGTATTGTGTGTTCTTACATTTCTTTAATATTACCTACATATGTTTAGTCCTTTTCCATTCGCTTATCTGCTTGGTTTGAATGTAAATAAATTTAATGTGTGCTTAGGGCTCTGCAAATCATGCCACTCTGCTATGCAGTTTATTTTTGGGCTTTGGCTTGGATGCTTATGTTTGTATTGGTACAAAGGAAGGGAATATTCCTTGGGAGTGGGTTGTGACTATTAGCAAAGATAATTATGCTACCTTCTGGGAGAGTACTACTGGTGAGTATTCATGACTTCTAAATTTAGGGGGGAATAGGGTAATAAAATGTGAACAATTGTTGTGTTGCAATTATTTTTAGTATTAACTATATTTTCTTTTTATTGTGAACCTTCTTTTGTATGGATATTTTTAAATACAATAAATATTTTACTTGTAAGAAACAACAATTTGTCTCAACATTTGATTGAAAACAACACCACACAATGATACCCTTGGGGATAATTAGAAACAAGCTCTCCCATTCTTCCTTGCTATCACTTAAAATATAGCAAGAGTATCAGGAAGCATTAATTAAGGGGTACATTTTTACTCCATTGTGCATGGTTTTCTTCATTTTTCCTTCAGATATTGACTTAATTTTTTTACAGAACTAATTAATTTTTTAGTTTGTGGGCTATGTTTCTAGGTGCTTACTGATTTTTTTGCAAATTTTTTACTCTCATAGAGTAGAACAAAACAAAACAAAATTTCTTAATGCCCTTGCTTCTTACAATCCAATTCTCCCCTATTTTTAATTCTCTATTGGGGCCTTTTTGCATAGCATAGTGTAATGTGATCAACTGCACTATCTCAATCACTCTCTAACATTTTGCAGAGACTTGTGATTGCTGTCAATGTCTGCTAGAAGTCTGCTCTTTCTTTACTATCACACTAAGTAGAGTGTTTGATAAATTATGAATTCCATATTATTAAATCAATGAATCGGTGAAGAATTTTTACTTTCTCATATACGTACGTTTATACGAAGTAATATATGTAGCATAGAGAAAGTTATGTAATGATGCGGAAAATCGATTTTGAGATTTCAACAGAAATACACTTTTTAGGGTCCCTTGATACTCAGAAAGTGTTTTTTTTTTTTTTTTTTTCAAAACGTCTTTTCCAAATTGAAGAAACCCCTGAGTTGAAGCTTTGAAATTTTTCTTTAAATTTCTTGTGAGGGTACAGTCAAATACACTTCTAAATGTAGCATAGGTCCTATTTTCACAGTTAACTCTGAATTTTCGAAAATTGCAAGAGTTTGAATTTTTTTCTTAAAACTACATAAGTGAAGATAGAGAATCTTCCTCTAAATGAAATTTGTTGTCCATAATTGTTTCTTTCATTAAGGTCATGTACATTTTCTTGAAAATTTTACTAGTTTTCTTGCAATATGGTGCGCAATATCTGCAATTTAAAAAAAGTAACATAAACAAGATTTTCTCAAAAACGGCACCAAATTTTTTCTTTTAACTTTCAGTAGGAATAATGCTAAATTCACTCTAAAAGATAACATAAACACCATGTTGCTCTGTTCTTTTGTTTTTCAAAATTTAATGTCTCTCATATTTACATTTCCGGCAACTTGTTCACATTATTGTATTTATGTGTACATACGCTTTAAATAATGTCATATAAAATTTCTCAAAAACTCAACAGTTTTCTGATAAAATGAGCTCAGAATTCTGCATTTCCAGAGATGCTCAAATGCCATTTTCTCCTAATGATGCTCCAGATGCTCCAAATTTTTTCTTCAAACTTTTCCAATGGATAGAACTTATTGCACTGTTTAATATGACGTTAAGTTAATTTTGGTGTATTGTTTTGTTTTTTCACAAATTGCACAAATGTAATTATTTTGAAACATCTCTCGCACGGTTACTATACACATTTCCAGCAATTTGTATATATTATTACATTTGTGAGTGAAAATGCTTCAAATAACTTCAAATGAAGATTTTTTTGTAAACTCAATTGATTCCTGTGAAAGGAGCTTCAAATTTTGCATTTACAGTAATGTTTAAACGCCATTTTCTTAAAAATGGCTCAAAATTTTCCAATGGAAATTGCCACTTAGTTAGTTTTACTCTTTTTTAATATTTTTAAAGTGATATTTTCGTTCTACTATTACGAAACCGAAAAGTTGAGAAAATTTCAAAAAAATGTATTTTGGGTAGCAATAGATGGCAGCTGGCAGTAGGATGGGGCAAGACCGTAAAGGCAGTCCACACCAAGGAAATTAGAAAACTTTACTACAAGAAAATCTGTGCCATTCTGTAGCACCACTAGTTTAACATTGTCATTCACATAAGTGAACAAAAATGTCCCTCACAACCATGTATCATATGCAACTTGGTATTGGTGATAATTACTTTTATTTGTTTACAAAATAAAAATTTACTGTACCATTGTCTCCATGTTTTATGAGTTCTAGGAATTGCAGGAATGAATGATAAAATGTCATAATTTCAGGTTCGCGGTATGGACATGACCCACAAATACCGAATGACCCATACAAATACTTGTATCCTTATAAAACAATAGGGTGTTTGTTTAATCACAAAAGTTTATATGCAAATATACAGGTATGCTGAGCAAAAATGTAATATTTGCTTATGGTCAATTTACTTGCACAAAAATTTTCTTTTACTAGCTAATAACTTTGTTCTAGGAAAGTGATAAAGTAAAAGTATGTATTTTTAATGTGGCAAATAAAAGATTGTGGAAAAATTTATCAGAAGCAGCAATATCATCGGTAGTTCAGAATTTCAATTTATCTCTAATGCCTGGTTGGACGGAGCCATTTATTTATAGTCAAGAATTGGAAACAGAGTTGCGAGCAAGAATAACAGAATACAGACAGGTAAAAGGCAATATGAAGAGTAACAATAAAATCATAATATATAAAATTATCAAAATTATGCATTACTGACTTATTGGAACATATTATTGCAATACATAAATCAATATATTAGAATTCGAATTGGTATACAAAATGTGTCCCCATATGTAATGCTAATATACAAATATAAGGATTTTGGTAGTAATTTCCACCAAAAGCTTCATTCTTTCTTTTGTTGAATTTTTAATTCAGTCTGAATCTTCATGATCACATGTAATTTGAAATCATCCTTCTGATACGTGAAGTGATGAAATTTTTTCGAACTTGATTTATTTCAGAACATTGGCATGTCTACTCGCTGGGACATAGATCTTTGCCATATCATTGCACCCGTACTTGCTTTGTATGAAATGGAACATCGAATGGGGCTTGCTCTTAGGAAAGAAGAAATAGATGACTTGATTAGCAAAAATATTCCAGATGGGTTTTCTTTCAGAGCTCTGCCAATGAGGGTATCGGTTGTAGATAAGAAGCAAGTTTTAGCGGTTTGTCTCCGGTATGTTTTCAGATTTTCTTCTTTCTCCACTTGAAATTTATTGAAATTACTTAGATTTTGAATTGTATTATTATTATTTTTTTTTTTTTTTTTTTTTTTTAGGAATGCCGTAATGGAGAGCATTCTCACATGTTCAGAAATGGGTTGCAAAATGGCACTTAGAGTTCACACATATGTTTATCCTGAGAATATATTATCAGTTTGGCTGGTAGTTGCAAATAAATTCATGTCAGAATAGTTGTGATTGTAATTGTAACATTTGAAAATGGAGAGATTTTTTATTATGTTCAAACATCATCTCCAAACTTTTCTCATTTTCACAAACTTCACTTTGATGTTACAGTGCTTGAAAGTTCACTGGTCCTGCACCCCTAGAACTGAACAATGTTAAGAAGATAAATGCTATTAGCAATACAAACCCCATAAACTCATTGTGACACCAATCAACTATTCAATCTAAAAACAGATGCACGTTAATTTTCAACAAGAATGCTATATATGAGAACAACAGCTCGAAGTTTCAAATCTTGCAAATAGCTTCAGAGTGAGCAATTTTGTAAAATCTTCAATATTTGCAAATAATCAGTCGAAGATGATGGATAATTTACAAAGAGTCCTGTTTGTGTTAGAAGCTACAAAACTAGAAATGTCAGAGGAAAATCAATACTGTTGCTTTTGAAGAATTCATTAAGGTGACTGGTGATATAAAACAATTAAATATCTGAACAATTTCACCTCTTTGTATTCCTGATTGACATATTTTGAAGAGGGGAAGAGAAAAAGGCATGTTTTAACTCCATATGCAGATCAATAAAATAAATCTT
The DNA here is from genome assembly GCA_011170035.1 of Teleogryllus occipitalis. Classification (NCBI taxonomy): domain Eukaryota; kingdom Metazoa; phylum Arthropoda; class Insecta; order Orthoptera; family Gryllidae; genus Teleogryllus; species Teleogryllus occipitalis. The sequence goes on along the minus strand of BLKR01003441.1, from coordinate 96,432 downwards.
TAAAAAAATGTGCAGAATATTTTGAAATTTTACAAGTTTAGTGAAACCAAATTGCCTTGTAAAGATGAAATTTGGACCGAGTGTTGACAGGCTCGAAGAAGCTTCAAAAGAAAGACTCAAATCAGGAGTAATAACCATAATAAGACTGACTGAAGATATAAAATAAGATTTTTAGTACATACTTATTTTAAGAAAATACATTTGAGACATTAGAACATTTACACCACCTTGACACTGTGTGTAGCAGAATGATGACGCTTCCTAATGGTGGCTGCAATAAGTTTTTTATCTCATCATTGTACATATCACTCATTGTGTTTGGTGCTAATGGAGACACTTTAAATGCTACTCTTTGAAAGTGCCGAGCAAGTAGCATCTGGCTTTCTAACTATGGAATCATTTGCCTTTCCACCCAGGTACACAACTAATTGTAAAATTGTAGCATATAGAAGAGGAAGTGTGCTAGCTTCAGTGTTACACAAGGGACTGCTGCAAAGTAGTGCTAATGCAGCTTTGGGCAGTTAAATAGATTGACTGTTGCATTTACCTTGCTTTATTATTGTGATCTTGTAGAAAAGGAACATGTGGAAAGTGAATTTTAGGTCATCATAAAATACTGTACATATGTTTTTAATGTAAATATTGTATAAGGGAAACTGAGGCAGTTAATCTATATTTAATAAGTGAAGAGGAAACTTTGTACCTTTTTTAAGGATAGTGTGCCCATGGAGTAGGATGAGATTTGCTGTAGTTAAATTTTATACGGAGAAAGAGTGCAAAAAGCTAAATTTATGTATAATATATGTTACAAATATAGAAAATAAAATATATTTGTAGATATAGCGTGCAGATGCAACCTGCAACACACATTACTGCACACCACTATCATGGTTGTGTTTTAGAGCCTTAAAAACAGATTTTCATGGGTCATTGGAACATGAGTTTTGTTTTGAATGACCTAATCTTCAAAATGATTTTTAGGCGTATTATTCCATGCTTAGCATTTAAGAGAAAGATACTCCACTACGTATTTGCATTTGTATATGTGAAAAGCATACTATTATTAAAAATGGTAATAATAATTTTAGCATATGTACTATATTAGTTACAGAATTCTTATTCATAATGCTATTTTTTCCCTTCAAATAACATTACTCAAAAATATAGGCATTCTGTTAACTGTCATAATGTCCTGTACTTTACTTCTGAAGGTCTTTGCTCTGTTGACAGTTGAGATCACAAAACCAGTTTCCATTGCATTTCTCAGCCATGCAGGAGGGGGAAGGCACCCATTGCACCACACTATGACACATGTCAGGAGACAAGTCAGAAGCTTGTACTTGCGTTTTTCTAATGTGGCGGCTGAGGGTAGTATCTCCAAGATGGAATTCGGGACGACTTGTTGCATCTTTGTTGGTCCTGCTGTATGATCGCGACCGCATCAAGCAGTGCTGCAGATCAAGCGACTCTAGTGGTAGGACTGGTGGGAGGTTCTTGATTTGGGAAAGCCAACAGGTAGTCTGGTGCCAGATCTCACTATCCAGAGATGGAAGATCATTGCCGCTTCCGACAATAACAACATGCACTACACTTACAGGACTAAATTACCGTAGCTGTTGATATGCCCAGAATCACTTATCACTCAGTCAATGGAGATGAAAATCAATCACAACACACAAATTGCACATTAAAATAAGCAATTATCTGCTTGTCGTTCAGGCGACTACCACGAACAATAGAATTAAGGTGGTGCTAGCCCACTTTTTTCTTCTCTAAACAATAAAGTAAAACTGGTAATTTGAAATTCTAGTGTTACAATGGAATGAAAGTAATTTAAATCCTATATAACCTGATAAGAATTCATGATAAAAATTTATCATGGAGCATCAACCTTTGTATTCTGTATTCATTCAAAGGCAATTTCAGAAAATGACAAAGTGGTAGGGGGCATTTTAAAAAATTAAAGGAAGCAATTTTTTAAATTGAATTGTTACTTCTGGAAGGAGTTGAACTCCTTAACCTTCGGCCAACCACACACTTAAAAAACATTCAAAGGGATACTGTGTGACCACTTTGTGTGTTTCCTCTTCGACTGCTTTAACATTGCCAGGTAAAGCTAAGGGATAAGAATAGGATTAGGATTTAAAGCAGATGCTAGTGTGACAGAATGCCCCTCATGTCACAATCACAACTAAAAACCTTCAAACTTTACCTCTAACCTGGCTTTTATTATTGAATGTATTTATACTAATAACTATTAATTTTGTACAATGCTTTTAATTTGTGTCTTAATTTATAAACAATTTGAAAATAAAACCTCTAAATAAATTTTTTTAGTCTTCCAATCTAGTGCTCCAATTTTCCAAACACGTTTCATTTTAAACTGAGAAAACCTTGGATATATTACATTTGAAAAATCTGTTAATTAGTAATATTAAATAAATTCACCACACATATTCATTCAACATTTATATTTGTTAAAAATATTTTTTTTTAATTCTCCCCCCGAAAATTCCCAACAAATTCAGATTCGGATACGAAACGATTAATACTGCAATTGCAGAAGTGGAAGTTAATACAAATTAAACCAAATTTCTGACGTTTTAATCGCTTCAAAAACTCGGGAAGAAAAATATGGAAGTGTTAAGTAAATCCGGGGAAGAATCAAATGATTTTGAAACAGAATTTTCAGAACTAATTGAGAATGATCTTATATTAGGGTTAGAGAATAACCCAGAACAGCTCTTTGTGCATTATTAGAATGAAATAAATTTTCAGCATATGAAAATACTTTTACAACAGTTTAAGCGTCGGCTTCGGTAAAGGAAATTTCATTCTTCAATTCTTTCATGCGTAGCTTTGTTCTTACTGTATCTGACATTGGACAATGAGTCGTAGTAGCTGATAATGTTACATTCCCCGTCAAAATTCCCAACAGCTAATGACCTTGTATGTTACCTCCATACGGGATATGAACTGGTAATAAGTTATTGCTATTTCAAAATTATAATCGCCGTAAAAAGTACTTAGAAAGCATTGGTGTTGCGAATAGTTTCGTAGAGACATTTTTTTTTAACGATTTTTGCTAATATGCATAAAGCTGTTCTTTTGGGTTATTCACTTTAACCCATTAACGCACAAGGAAAATGTACAATGCTTTTTTGATATAAAGTTTTATTTCTATAATCAAAACACACACAAAACATAGGAAATAGCATAAAAATTTTAAAACTAAAGAAAGAACTGAAATAAACGGGTGTACCCAAACGAGTACAACGGGCAGATCAATGGTGAAAATGTCCAATATCTTTCGACACAAAGTGTTTTCTGGCGTTTCTCGCAACGCCAACGATCTATGTTATGGCAGACAACACATCTTAATGAATAAACAATCTTTTCAGGATTGTGCCCATTATTTTGTAGCATTAGGCTTTCTATCATTGATGATGGGCATTGATGACTTTTCTTGGCATTGTGATGCAAATAAGCCCTCGTTAGATTTCTTTTGAAAGACCGTTGATCCAACCTGTCTCCGTTCTAGTTAGTACATGCAGACGCCATGCATTAGCAACGGCCAAATCCACTAAATAAGTAAAAATGACCCACTACCATTTTTTATCTTTTATTGGTGTACGGTACGTACTGGTAGATTGGTCCATTTGGTCTACCCCACCCATTTCTTTGTTATAGGTTTGGAACACGATCAGGTTTTTCGTCCCATCAGGCCCATCTCGATCAGGTTTTTCGTCCAGTTTCCCTGATCCATTGAGCAAATGCTGAGATGGCCCCTTGTGTTGCTTCTGGGCATAAATGTAACTTCATTTGCTGTGCACGTCTTCTAGAATTCAGTGGGAAATACAATTATTCAAGTTATCATTTCCATGTTGTCGCGGCAGGAAGTATTATTCCGATGGACAACATGGATAAGAGACCAAAATTTATTGCTTATTTATCCTTGAAAATAGATTTTATTACATGGGAGCATTTTTTTAAAAATTCAAGTAGTATATGACTTAGTGTAGGGATCACAGAATTTTGAAAATGTGCACACAATTCACTTGTCCCCATAGCACGTCATACGCAGTTTTTACTGTTTTTTGACGTAAAATAAATAAATAAATAAATAAATAAACACATGTGGTATCGCGATGTCGAGAAAACGATTTCTTGACATACAATTGGCTACAATTTGAACACCGAGGTCTTCATCCAAACTCCAATATTCAAGTTGGCAGTCTCAGATAACCAGATAGCAGTAAAATTCCTAGAAATCCTTTGAAGTCGTCTTTGCTCAAATCAAAAGTGTGTCTTGTTTTTCTGGCCTGCGTAAAATATGCTGTTTTGAACAATCAAATCAACAATGTCAAAAAATTTTTGAAATAACATTAGTGGAGTTAAAGTTTTAAGAGCATCAATTATAGAATTACGTCTGTCTTTAATGACTTCCGTTACTTCTTGTGTAGTAGAGTAAATGGGCAACATTTTTCTTCAAGAAGGAACATTATCAACCATTGGAGGTCGCATATCAATGGAAGTCAGTGTTGCAAGTGGCTCGTCGTCACTGCTTTCCCAATCTGATTCGTTTTCTAAATGCCGACTAACAACTTCTACAGTACCAGGAATGTCTCGTGGAAGTGTAGAAGACACCAAATCATCGAAGTTCCCTTCTTCATCAGTTACGGCATCAGGTTCAGGTGGACATATAATAAGGTCATATTCCTCGTCGGAGTCATCACTTTTGTCCATAATGGAACTAATGGCTTCTTCAAGACCTCGATAATTATCAGCCGCAATAAATACTTTTTTGTGTGCCATTATAATTCAATCAACTCTGAAAGCAGTAAAATATATATATTCGCCCATTGTACTTGCCTGGGTACAGTACGAAAGAGAAGTCTATATTTTCGTTTTATTCTAAATATAATTTGACCTAAACTCATACACTAAACAATTTGAGTACTCTTAACATTATTATACCTGAAATCACCCCATTGTTACACAAAAAAGATAATATTTAAATAATTAATAACTCACCCGTGCAGTCAATAAGCAACCAGCAACGACAATGCACAAAATCATTATTTGTAATGCGGATCTGTCAGAATTTCAATTCAATACATACATCTAACGATATCTGTTACTAAATTAATTAACCATTTGAAAAATCAAACTAACGTGTGCGCCAGAACTAGGTCACGACCTAGTGTACCCGTGCGAGTACAGAGGGCGTTAATGGGTTAAATAACGCCAGCTATATATTTCTATTTAGGTGGCGATGGTTTAATTCTCGGCTTACTCACTAAGATCGCAGCGCCAAAACTCGCAAAAAAAAATAAGTAGTTTTTTGTAATTTCTTTGAATCTTTTGGCCAGATCCAAAAACAAAATATCAGGCGATCGAAACGCTTCGTTTGTCTCGATTGGTGCACGGAAAGTGGTCTAGCCGTGAGTGACGGAATCGCACATCAGCATCCTCGAGGAGTTACTTAAATACTGCATAGGGATGCAGGACGTTTTCCTGGATTATTTGAAAAAATAATTTGCGCGTGCGTTCAGGCGACAAAGTTGTTCATCCGCCTCTGACTGTAATACGAGTTTCTGTTGAAAATTCACGTTTTTTTCGCGCGTCATTACATAACTTTCTCTCTACTCCGTAGCGAGAAAGTAAAAATGAAGTTTATGTCATCTTTTACAGTACATTTAGTACTATCCTTACCAGAAGTTTAAAGAAAAATTTTGGAATCTTTTTGAGAAATTCTTGTTTTTGTTATTTTTAATATTGCCCATATTTCACTAAAAATTGCGCGAAAACTACTACAATTAAAAAAATGCGTGAGGTTAATGAAAAATAATTGTGGAGGACAAATTTCATTGAAAAACAAAATCTGTCTTCGATATTGTAGTTGCAGTAAGAAGAAAAAAAAACTTTTGTAGTTTTTGAAATTTCACTGGGAATTTCGAAAGTTCTCAGGGAATATTGGACATATGCCATCTTTGTGTATGTGTATTTCACTCTATTCTTACAATCCATTTAAAGTAAAAATTTGGAGCCATTTTTGAGCAAAATTCGAAAATGGTACAGAGGATTCATGTAAAGTAATCCTAAAATTTAAGGATTGATTTTCAAAATTGCAGAGTATTGAGTCGGTCCACATCGATCGGGGAATACTCATTTTGGAAAAAGAAAAAAAATCAAGTAGTTTAGGCACCAGTGTTGTTCGTAGACAGATGGACGTTTTGAAGAAAGAAAACTAGAGGTGCTACAGAATCGCACAGACTTTCTCATACCAAATTTTTCTAATTCCCTTGGTGTGGTTTGGCTTTAAGGTCGTGCTCCATTTTCTGCCCAGCTGCCATCTATCGTCGCCCAAAGTACATTTTTTGACAATTTCTCAACTTTTTGCTTTCCTAGCAGTACAACGGAATCATTACTTCAAGAATATTAAAGAAGAGTAAAATCTCGTCCTAAATAGAAGTTTTCATTGAAAAATTTGTAGTCGTTTTTAAGAAAATGGTGATTAAGCATTACTGTAAATGCGAAATTTAAGCTCATTTTCACAGGAATCTATTTAGTTTTCGAAGAACTTCTTTTGAAATCATTTGAAGCGCTTTCACTCGCGCAAATGTAATAATGCATACACATTGATGGAAATGTCCATATTAACGGCGTGAGAGGTATTTCAAAAAATTACATTTGTGTAATTTCTGAAAAAAAAACAAAAACAAAAACAAAAACAAATGAATACACCAAAATGAACTTTAAGTCATAAATAAACAGTGCAAGTAGCACTATCGGAAAAATTTGAAAAAAATGGAGCCATTTTTGAGAAAATGCCGTTTGAGCGTTTCTGAAAATGCCGAAATTTGTGCTAATTTCTACAGAAAACTGTTGAGTTTTCGATAAATTTCATTTGACATTACTTAAAGCACGTGTGCTCATAAATATAATAATGTAAAGAAATCGCCTTTAATGTAAATTTTACAGACGTGAGAGACAAAAAAAAATAACTTTTGAAATTTTTGAAAAAACAAAAGAATACAGCAATATAGCGTTTATGTCACGGCATAGAGTTAGTTTGGCACTGACCTTACCAAAAATTTAAAGAAAAAATTTGGAGCAGTTTTTGAGAAAATTTTGTGTTTGTTATTTTTTTAAATTGCAAATATTGCACCCACTATTGCACGAAAACTACTAAAATTTCCCAAAAATATCTACATGACCTAATTGAAAGAACTATTAATGCACAACAAATTTCATTTGAAGGAAAAATCCATGTCTTCAATTTTGCAGTTGTGGGAAGACGCCGGAAAAAAATTCAAACTTTTGCAATTTTCGAAAATTCAGAGTTAACAGTGAAATTCTGACCTATGCCACCTCTATAAGTGTATTATGATCTTATCTTACAAGAAATGTAAAGGAAAAATTTGGAGCCGTTTTTGTGAAAATTTTGAAAATGTCCGGGGGTCGTCATGTAAAGTACCCCCAAATGTTAAAGAATGTTTTTTAAAACTTCATAGCTTTAACTAGAGGCAGATCGACATAGTATTCTTCAATTTGGAAAATATCGGTTTAGGTTCTAGTAGCGGACGGACGGACGGACGGACGGACGTTTTGCTTCCAATTGGTTTTTCGGCATCAAGGACCTACAAAACAGGGATTCTGGCTACACCATGTGTTAGAGGTTTTTCTCTTAATGTAGCAACTGGTTTTATGCACATTTTCGCCGCCAGAGCCCGCCAATGAATTTTTTCCGACGAAAATTCGCCGTTTTTTCGCGGAGCATTACATAACTTTCTCTATACTCCATATAGTATACGAGAAAGTAAAAAAACAAGAAAAAACATTTTCGGTATCAGGGGACTCCAAAACACGGCATTACTTAATTTTCTCTATACTACGTACTACATTACTCCTTTTATACGTACGTAAAAAAGAACCTAAAAACTTATTAGATTTAAAAATTAACTGAGAACTCCAAATAATAGAAATGTTAACCTTTCAGTCATGATTTTACACATATTAGAAGTACATTTAATATCAAAATAAGTATAAATAAAATTAATACAGATATCAACTTCCCAATAAAGTATTTGCATAGATTCCTAGCAGTAGAGAATTTCCCGCAGATCAACGCGTCTCTCCCATGAATGAACACGCGCTTCTTTTGCTGAATCGTTAATCTTGGCCCACAATCCACTGACCTCGAAGACCGATAACAGCGCTGGTGGTGTGCAGGGTTAGCTCGGGTCATTTAGCTCGGTTTGTAATGAGCCACAGCGCACGTGTGATGTGTGGTATCTAGTAATGTACTTTAATACTTGCGAAATGTATTCTCTCTCGTTCCTGGGAGATCGGTGGTTGAAGGAATAGCTTCATTTCTACAATGTGTAAAAATGAACATATTTAAGTTTACATAGCTAAGTTCATGTGTAATATTTCTCACAATGAGTCAAGGAAGCTCATTAAAGTTGGAAAAAAAGCATCGCAAAAGAAGTAGCAAAAAGCTAAGTTTTCTATTCATCCAACACTGACTTTTCCTTAGCAGATAATGCTTACCTTCCATTTTGCATATGTAGTACATTGTTTCCCTACACTAATGGAAGAAAAATTCTTTAATCACTAATCAGATTTCCCAGGATTATATACCTTCTATTTTGCATAGGTACATTGTTTTCCTACACTAATGGAAGAAAAATTCTTTAATCACTAATCAGATTTCCCAGGATTCGTAGAGTTTTGAATAATTTTAAGACAAGTTTGCCTAAAAATTAAATTGATTACATTAGGATTATGAATATTACATAGGGAACTGGCATTACCCCAATCTCCATTTTCCCCTCACACACTCCCGCTTCTATCCCAAAATTCAAGATATTCCTCCAACTTTGCATTTCAAAATTGACAAATCCGCACCTTAAACGACTAAAACGAAAACTCCCTCGCTGGATTTTGACGCCTCTTCTAATTGGCATTCATTTGATATTCCTTTCCACGTATTAAATAAATAACTCATACAATTATGTTTTAAATCAAATATCAAAAAATATCGTGAATTTACCTGTAATAATAATAATAATAATAATAATAATAAATAGTTTATAAAGAGACCTGTTTTCAGTATTTGAAATTGAGATATTTATTCTATTAAACAGGGATTCAAGAGTGCGTATTCATAACTCGCAATTATGATAAGTATATTCTAAAGAGCAATGTCAATAATGGTCTAAAATATGTATTCAACTAAATGAGACCATCAATCATGTGATTGCTAGATGCCCAGCTCTAGTCAATATAGCATACTTTGAGAGGTACAATCAAGTTGCTAAAATTATCCACATACTATTAGGATTGCATTACAAACTCATTGAGAACCATTCTCCGATTTACAAATACTCCAATAGAAAGTAAATTGCACTCCACGGGGATAGGCCCATTGTCGCCGATAAAACTGTGCATTGCAAGTGCTCGGATATAGTGTTTAGGAATAAAATCGGAAAGAATGCATTAATTATTGACATGGCTGTCCATTAACAAACAACCTGAAAAAGACAGAATCTGAAAAGATATCCAAATATCAAAACTTGGTAGCGAAAATTCTACATGTATGTTGGGAATGGAAGTTGTGTAAGGTTGAAATAGTTCCAACAATGATCGCAGTCATGGGAGTTGTGACGGATCGATTTGCTTCTGGTCTTAAAGAATAGAGAAAGAATCAGCATAACATCTTTAATACTACAGACTTGCAATCTTGTGCAAAAATTCTTAAACTGAATGACGGACAAAGAGAAATTTTTTCTCCGTCTTTTCTTAGATCTGTCAAGACCAGCTGCATTTACCCAAGACTAAATAATATGACAAAGATAATGGTTTCTAGTGCTTGTCGAGATAATAATAATAATAATAATAATAATAATAATAATAATAATAATAATAATAATAATAATTTGAAACAATTGTTAGAACTGCAAGTTTTAATTTCCAACATGTCTGGAAATAAATGTGGCGTGGCGAGTGAATGGGCGGCTCCAAATCTAGAGGCTCGCTCGCCAGCAGCAGGTCACGCCGATCTGCGGCCCGTTCGTTACGCGGTAAAGGGGCGGTGCCGGCTCGTTCGCACACGCAGTGGAATGACCTTCAATAGCGAAGATATTGCAGCAATATCATTGTATAGGAAATCATTTTGAAATGAAAGAGCGCCCCACGAACGCTCTCTCCGGCGTCTCGTGCGCTCCCCGGCAGGGCACAATGTCACGATCTTAAGATGGCATGTTCGTGACAGTCGCTAGCCAAACACTCAACCATTTAATGCATCTTCAGATTAATAATAGCTGCTTGTAAAGTGAAAGGAGCATTTTAATAATTAATTGTAAATAGTTAAAAGAAATATGAATAATTGCTCTAGAAAATAACGTTTCCTAATAAATTTAGACTCTGGCATGATTTTTCACTTTCATAAGCTGGCAATACCTAATGTAGGTTAGGTTGATTATGACGTCCGTATTTTTGTCTTTCTGAATTGAATATTAGTCCATATTGTTTACACTGAAAGCGAATTATCGTCAAATAGTTTGTAGTTGTGTATGGTAAACATTTTAATTTAGGGTAGTTTTATCTCGTATCCCGAGAGAGAGTGGTGGTAATTGCATCATTTGTACAGGGCACTTTGTAGGGCGAAAGCTTGTATTTCCGGTTGAATTTCGCAGCAATTTTTTATAAATTACTCCTCTAGTATGCCCGGTGAGGTATATTACATTTAATTCTATCTGATTCTTAAAATTAATTACTACGTATTGAATAAAATAAAAAAGGTTTTTTTCTGTATAACTTCTTCAATAACTTGAAAAGATCTATACCCGCAAAAGTTTTTCCCTACGAGCCTGTACTAATTTAAACTTCTTTTATTCAAAACGGGGCGACGCGGTCTGTTTTCTGTCTTTGCCTGAAACAAGCTGCAACTTAGTTTTATAAATTTCGCGTATTATTGAAAGTAAACAAGTTCAGTAAAAGCTTGACGATTTATACATTATTTACGATGTTTGGAGAATTTATTTTCATTTGATGTTAGGTTGTTAATTCAATTTGATGAGTCCTTTGTGTAAAGTTGGCTGTCCTAGAAGATATTCCCTTAAGAAAGCACGCTCATCAGTCAATATTCAAGTGTTAATCTAAGCAGTAAAGCAAACTTTAGAAGTACAGAGGTGTATTGAAATGGCATGAACAAACTTTTAGCGATTGAAGCTTTTTATTGAACTTCAAAAAATTTATAACGGCTTAAGACCAAAAAAATTCAAATAGTTCTCATTCTAACTTAGAACATGAAAGGAGGTATTCAAGAAAAAAACCCCAGAGCTAATACAATTTATAAATGACTACTCACCACAAATCTTACTACTGCAAAACATGTTATTAAAACCCAATGCAGGATTTAATTTATGTAACTTTCATATTCACAGAGACGACAGGGTGGGACGACAGGTCCATTTTAGTAATACCGCAATAGCGATTAAGGAAACGTCTTCACTCCACAATTAGAAGCCTTTGGTACAAATGTGGAACTGACGCGTTGTTTTGACGCGGTGTAAGAAAGAACTATTTTACAATTGAAAGTACACAGGATAAGTAGGAAACTTGCCTAACGCGGAAACGGGAAGGAATTTCTAGTACGACAGAATTAAAAATTATTGATAAGACGGAAAACAAATGTTTTAAAATTAAACGTTGACTCAAGAGTGGCGACATCGCACCACGAGACCCTTAGTGCTGTTCTCGTCCATTCACTTTTTCAGCCACCCTCGTCTGAACGTCGTATTTTCCACGCTACTCGTGCAAAAGTCACTGTTTATTTTTATTTGTTACTGACATTCACAAGCCCGTGTCAAGGAAGGAGAGATGCGAATACCGACCTTTCTGCAGTCCATACAATGCGTGCTTTGGGTTCGATGGTTTTAAACATTTGCTGTTGTTCAGTTCGACGAGATATAGGTATTGAGGTATTGTGTTAATCAAGTGCTTTCGATGGCAGGCGTCAAATTGAAAACATTAACTCTCGGGGAGAAAAATACATTAAAGGACCAACTGGAACAAAGCAACACTTCTGTCAAGGTTTTAACAAATAAATTGAAAGTTGAGAAAACTCAAGTGTATGACACCTTAAAAACGAAGACAAAATCAAGAAGGAGTGGTTGAAAGAATTTTTGTATAGGTTTGCCACAATATTCATGAGGACCTAGGTGAATAGCCGAAGCCTAAATCATCAGATGAATTCATCTGCTCCTAAAAGTATTGAAGAACATATTTTTTTTTTTTGCTTTTTATGGAATTATTTGTTTCATTAGGCTTGGTGTTGCGTTTCTAAGTGTCATTTTCTTTGTCTTTCCCTGGAGTCTTCGTTTCTTTGAAATGTAGTTTTAAGTGAGAACTACTCTTATAACCTATTCCATCTTTGAACAATTGCGTTTTATGAATTGACAGTTTTTATTGCAAACCTGAATAAGCCGAAAACCTGTACAAGACGGATGAAAATGTTGAGCCCAAACTATTTCGCATTGAACAGGTTTTACTGCATTACGAAACTACTAAAGTTGAATAAATCACATGTTATCGCAGTAGGCATTAACAGCAAGTGCGGGATGGGATAATCCTAGGAATAATGCATCTGGAAATATAACGCATAATTACATAGACCCCAATACAAATCTCCAAGTAACCTCACAGACCTCACCGAAACACATTTACCCAGGTGTATCAACCATATTAAACTCTACATTTTTACAGCCGCACCAACATCGTACACCCACTTCAACTATACGCATCGTACCGTCCCACAATCACTACGAGATCTCTCGTCTGATTGTTATCCTTTTCTCTCCGCACTTCAACTGATCATTAAACAATATTCTCTTCCCCTCCTATTTTTCTACAATACAATATATTAATGCACTTCGTAGTTATTTTACTAATGAGTTTTTGTCTTGTCTCCCAAACTTTGAACTTATGTTACACCCGTGCTATACTATCAGAGTACATACAAAGTAGCTTAAGTTCCGGTCACCAAAAGTATGGCCGCCTAGACTAATGGATATGATATATCACGATGATGTAAAGGTAAACATTGTAGTTAAAGTATTTTCGACCTATAAACGGAGGGGCACTTGAGCTTATGATATACACTTGAGCTTATGGAAGCATTACGCATGCTTTGAATAGGATTTAATATTAGTATTGAATTTCTATTCGAATACGTGTTGCTCTCTTTGGAAGTCTCGTCATTACTAAGTTAGAATGTCAAATACCAACAACTCCAGGCCGTAAATATGCATTAAAGAGTAACCTTTCAATTTGAACTAGGCGACCGCTAGAAATAGTTCGAATGACGCAGACTGAATACTAACTCGCGCCTGTTGCTTATCTCCAGAAAATAAAATCGTGACCTTTCCGCGACGCTGGAAACCATTTATTAAATGCTTGATAGCGCAACAGAATGCCTAATAACTTTTAATTACTGGTCTTCCGCCTTGTCTTGCAGCCGGTCGCGGGCTGCGCGCGGGCTTATCGCACGCGGCAGTTCGGCACACAGTGTGTCATTTCCGCAATCTAGGGGCACTTGATTTTTTCATGGCTGGCGAACAGAACCAGTCCCGATGGTATGGATGTTAACACACTAATTCCCAAATCAGATTTTGAGGGTCCATCCATCCTTGAACAACATTGGCACCTACACAGGATTTTTTGATTACAAATATTCTGTAATCGATCCGATTGAGACCCTAAACATTTGAATGAGATATTTTTAATTTTCAAGGTTACTTTAAAGGAAGCTCATAGAACATTTTCAAGTCTTTTTAACAACGGCTTCAAGTTTTCTTCTTTGAATTAGTTGCTTTAATAAATACCGGTCGGCAATAAATGGAGTAAAATACATATTTTTATTAAAACCCCAAATTTTCGAAAATTGCAAAACAACTCTTTTTCGAAATTGTCCTTCATATTCGTTAAAAGAACTAGAGACTTCGTTCTCTATGCGTTTCATTCTTAAAAATTTCTCCCAAAACAAAATTTTCTTAAAAATGGTTAAAATGATCACTTTCTCGCTTACTACTATTATGTAATATTGAGAATGTTATATAATACTGCAACGAGAAACGGCAATTTTTCTACAGAAAAATCATTTTAAGGGTTTTATTTTATATAAACAATGGGATAATTTCTGCTCCTACACGTAGTAATTTACTTCCTCTACCTACACTGTGCAGACACAATCCACGTTCTTGTTGGTCCTTGATACCGAAAAATTCGTTTACAGAAAAAACTTCTGTCTGTATCCGACTGACAAACTAACACCTGAATTATTCACTGTATTTTCATCAAATTTCTTATTCCTCAACCGATATAGCTCATGTCGGGATCCCTTGTATTTGAAACGGATATTTTAATTTTTGGAGGTACATGAAGCTTCATAGAAGTTCCAAAATTTTCTCAAAAAGACCTCCAATCTTTGAGACCCCCTTGAATAGAATAGATTGCGCTTATAAAAATTGGGCAGGTTCGATTGTCGTTGAATTTTCTAAATATTTTGAACAGTGTAAAAGTTAAATATTTTTCGGTATCTTTTATAAGTACATTATTAAAAATAGATATTTTTCTTAATAAAATCTGCGTTTCAAAATTAGATCTTTAAATTATGTCCTGTAACAGTTTCTGAAAATAAGAGTAGGTTTTGCGTAATTTGGGAGAAATAGTCACTTAATAATTATACAAACAAGATTTTATCAATCATGAAACCTTTTGCTTAATTTTTTACTCAAACTCGTCCGATTTTTATTAACTCCCAAGGTATCTCCCACCAGCGGAGCACCGCCCCAGCCGAGGCAAGCTCTAAGCTCCCGACTACCCGAGTGTGTAGTGGTATAGTGCATGTAAGCGTAAGTAAGGTGTAAGGGTAGGTGAAGGACGGTGGGTGAAGGAAGAGGACGAAAAGATCGTACGCGGAACGTGGCCAGTTTGTTAGGGCACTTTTTCTGCATTCACCTGGCGTTCATCGAAGAAACCTCGTAAAACTACCGATCAGAGCAGCCGGCCGGTAGAATTCTCTTCTAGTCATCGGCAGATTTCGACCCAGCTATGTAGCCAGTGTCAAAATGTCTGCCACCGTCGGGACTCAAACCTTACGACCTCCCAATCAGAGGCACTCCAGCCACATCAGTTCACGGTGTGAACCACCTCACCCGGTTCTGTTCCTATATAAGTAGTAAATTACTTCCTCTAATAGAATGAGCCGGGAGGGGGTCCACGTGGTCGATGTGACTGTCCGCTACAAGGGTGGGTCTAACCTTCTAAAAGCAGGGGAGGAAAAAGTGGTAAAGTACCAACCAGTCATTCCCCTGGCAGCCCAACTTCATGGAGTGCCCAACGCCAGAATCCTGCCTGTGGTGGTTGGAACCTCTGGGGCTATGCCACGATCAACAGTCAGTGCCCACAAGACGTTGAAGATCAAGTCTCAAGGCGTTTTACTGATTATCTCGTCAATTGCTCTCAGAAGCTCTATTAAGCTCTACACACAATTTGTTAATTTACGATGGAGCAATTTAGCATTGCTGGCAGTAAATTCAGAAAATGAACTTCTTAGTCCCGTGAGGAAGTCTAGGGAACCCAGAGGATCCGACAATGCCTAGAATACATCCAGTTACCACGACTTTAAGTGGGAAGTGTATGCTATTTAATGTAGCATAAAGAAAATCGTGTACTCAGAATCCATGTCGGGGGTTCTTAATACCGACAGATCGATTGAGGGCAAAACGTCCGACTGCCCCTCTGTGTTCAACGCTAGTGTGTAAGTCGTTCTGACGATTTTCTTGATATTCCCCGAAGAATCTAGACAAACGCGAGGAGAAACGAGTTTAAAACAAATACTTTGATTTTTGGGAATACTTTATATGCAGCCTCAACATTTTACAAATATTCCCATAAACGGCTCCAAATGTTTGGATCAATCTTTGTTCTGGGATAGCGTAAACAATGGCGTAGGTCTCATTTTCGCTGAAATCGGATTTTTCGAAAATGGCAAAATACCAAAGGTTTTTCAACGTCTTTCTACAACTACAGTATTGAATAGAGATTTTTTTAAATAGTCTGTTCTCAAAATTCAGATCTTTAAAAAAACGTTCGTATACAAGATATTGAAAAAGACTGGCAGTTTTTGGGTAATTTGTTTGAAGTTAGTTAATTTTTTTTAAATTCTCAAAAACGGTACCAAATTTTGTCTATATATTTTGGCATAGAGTAAATCACGTTTGAAAATGGCATAGATCTACTTTTACTTGAACTCCCTGAATTTTCAAATTTTTCTTAAGTTAGAAATTTTGGGAGAGACGGTTTTCAGCGACAGCAAAAGTGAATAAGGCTGAGTGACTGCGTGTTGAAATGGTAAAGCGCATTGCTTACAGACTTCATTAACTTGAGTTCGAATCACGGTGCGGAGAGAATAAATTGTCAGTTAAAAACACTTTTCCAGTTCATGTATTAGTATAATATTGCAACGCCGTTTCAAATATTGCGAGAAAGTTTGTGTTGTCGTAACACCCCTAGTTTGGACTGAAAAACAGGCTATTGGACAGCGCTATCCTCACTCCTAACTCCCCGGGTTCAAGAACTTTAAATCGAAGAATATGTCCTCACGTTTACGTTAATGTTTTATTTAGTAAATGAATCTTGGCGAGTCCACCCTTATATGTCATAGATGATACAAAATGACAAGCTGTGATCGACGATTTGTCTTCCTTAGTATTTACCATCGAACACGTGGCGTTGAGAATAACCAAGCTTCAAAGCTTGTGAAATTCTTTCCGAAAGCTTACGGGGGCGGGCGCGGCTGAATGGGTAGTTGGGTGGGTGGGTGGTTGCCTCTGTGATAAGGGCTCTGCGGTCGCGGGGCCGAGGCTGCCAGCCGGGTCAAGGAGCTGGCCGGCGCATGGCGCGAGCGTGCACCCCTACACGCAGGAGGCAAAGGGGGGAGACGGAGAAGACAAGGCGGAGGTGGATTGAAGGAGATGGATTGGGAGAGGAATTCGGAGAGAGGGATTGGCAGTGAATGAGAGGGATCAGGAGAGAGGGAGAGGGGGAGAGAGATTGGGAGAGAAGAGAAGGGATTGAAAGATAGGGAGATGGATTGGGAGAGGATTTGGGAGAGACGGAGAGGGATTGTTCACGGTAAATCAGGTAAATCAGCTACATTAAGATGATATAGAGTATGTCCGGAAGCTACCGTGAAAAATATCACAGATTCTACAATACAGTGGCGGCTCGTGCTTAGGTTGCACAGTTACATAACCGTCATATAATCTAAAAACTTTTTATAACAAGTTATTCAAGATATTGCAGCAATATCAATATATGAAATCATTTTGAAATCAAAGAGCGCCCAACGAGCGCTCTTCCCGTGACCACCACCTGCCTCTCCATGTCCAGCTCTTGAGCTCTTTTACTGAATTTCCTCTTCAGCTCTATGCTTCAACATAGGGCTCTTGTTGATTTAGCACCGTGACCAGTCACCGGCTTACAGCGCAGAAGGGTGGATGTCTCACCACAGAGCACGGAGCAGCTTCCGATGGAATATCAAGTTTCTGCCTTCTGAATTTAACTGCAACTTAGTTTTATGAATTGCGCTGTTTTTTAAGGTACACAAGTTGAGTAAATTTTCTGTGATATTAAATGCATTAATTATGATGTTTGGAGAATTTATTTTCATTTGAAGTTTGGTTTGTCGATTCAAAAAGTACATTTGATGAGACCTTCGTGTAAAGTTGATCGTTCTGGAAGAAACTGATATATTTTCCCTTTCTGTCCCTTTTCTGTATCCGGTGTGCAATTATCTTTGCGGCAGCAATAGCAGTCTGTGATCATCTTTGTGAATACGAGTGTGTGTGTGTGTGTGTGTGTGTATTATATTTCCGTCATTCGATGGAGCTCTAATCCTAGTTTGTTGGGGCAACTGCCGCCACCGATAATGAATATCATGAATGTCGAAGCAGTTAAAAAATTTTGAAAATTGTTCAAGTTAATTCCAGGCTTGCAGTTCATATCGACTACTGCGCCATCACTGATACTGTAGTGCCCGGAAGAGCGTTGATCTTTGCCTCGTTTCTCCGCATTATCTGCGCAACTTTCATTGTCTGTGCCTTAGAAAAACGTGCCCCCTCACTACAAAAGCGTGTCTGCGGCGGCACGGCAGCCGCTTGGAATTGTGCAGCAGGAAGTATTTTTCTAATCGCAATTTTCTCGATTGATTGATAGATTGATTCTAAATCTGGTTCTGCCATTCTTCATAAAATTCAACATAAAATTAAAGATTTTTTTGTCTTCGTTGTTTCCGGAGATATATATATATATATATATATATATATATATATATATATATAGAGAGAGAGAGAGAGAGAGAAGAGAGAAGAGAGAAAGAGCGAAAGAGAGAGAATGAGTGAAAGAGAGAATAAAGAGAGAGAAGGAGAGAGTAAGATAAAGAGAGAGGAGAGAGAGAGGGAGGGAGAGAGAGGGAGAGAGAGAGGAGAGGGAGAGAGAGGGAGAGAGAGGGAGAGAGAGGGAGAGAGAGGGAGAGAGAGGGAGAGAGAGGGAGAGAGGGAGAGAGAGAGGGAGAGAGCGAGAGAGAGAGGGAGGAAGAGAGGGAGAGAGAGAGAGAGAGATGGATCAAGAGGGACTGAAAATGGGGCTCCTGGAAACTGCAATCAAATAATATTTTTGGTAGCAATGCGTGCTGGTACGTACTACCTGTCCTTAAGCATCTTTGCAAGCTGCGCCACAGATTGGGTTGCTAACTACCTTTAAATTTTTGTAAATTTCACGTTGAATACGCACGCAATCTGTCAAAGACGCGTGTTGCCTTTCTGAAAAATCGGAAGACGGGTTTCCTTACAGAACAATCGGAACCACGCTAAGGGTCGTGCGTACTTATAGTACATAGCGAGTTCGAGAATAGAGTGCTGTAAATTCTAAAATTAATTATTTTAAATTATAATCTCTATTGAAAGGGGGGAAATGCACAACAAAATTGTGAAGATACAAGCAAAGAACTACTTTTGAAACTGAAAACCAATTCTAAGAAATAAAATTGAATCGAGATCATACCACATGGGCCTAGGGATGCGATATTTTTATATAAGTATCACTCTATAGCACACCGAATGGTTTCGTTTAAACCAAATTTTTTAAACATAATTGTTTTTTTCTCAATGGTCTTTGTTGTTTATGTTGTGTTTTTGAATGAGAAAATACTATAAATGAAACTTAGTTATAATTTTCCATATTACTTCCGATCGTGTTTAGTTATGAGTGAAATAATTACATTATTTTCAGGGAGGTTTAGCAGAAAGATTCTTGCCTGTCTGTCTTATCTGTCAACCTGTTCGTCCGTGAGCAGAAATTGTTAATTTATAGAGACTTGTTAATTTATTTTGCACGATTACTACTCACAACAAATAAATAATCATTTAATAAAACAAAAAGATAACGCATTTCCATTTAAACATATTCCTGCGCCTTGGCAAAATTATTACACAAGGCAGAAATTAAAAAGAAAATAAACATGAAATAAATTGTTAAGTAAAAGTATATAAAAATATTTCAAATCTGGGTTATTTGCAAGAAAAATATTGCAAGTATATTTTCGTATGAAGCAACCATTCATCGTGATTTTTTCAAGATCGCTTTGCGCTTACCTTCTCAGATACACTAACTCGCGTATCTTTTTCAGCCTTTTCAGGATTTGGAGGAGAAATTAAAGAGGAGTCAGGGGAAGTTGCCCCTGCTCACAGGAGCGGCGGACTTCTCAAGGGGGCAAGTAGGCGCATTTAGACGGGCGAGTCCGGGCGCAGTTTGGTATGTAAACTTACAATTACTTCCTGATTCAACAACAATAAATTGAAGATGATATATTTTGTTTAATTCGAAGGTGGTTCATTCGTCGGGGATATAGTTTAAGAGTTAAGTTGCAAAAAATCACAAATATTCATGAACAATTCCATGAGGAATTTGAAAAGTTTTGTTCTGACAAATCTACAACAATGCGTTTAGAACAATACAAATATTTTTATACGTATTAGTTTTCTGTTTTCTTATTTCAAGTGCTATCTTGTTTCATAGAAATGCTTTTAATTTAGTAATTTAGCAATTAGTAGAAGTTGGATTATAATTCTGATACTGGAACTTCGGTTGACCGAGGAAGATAGAATACGCCATTGAGCTAGTTATTAAAGAATCAGAAAGTATTTTATTAGCTATTGCATAATTTTTTTAACTTTCAGCCATTATCGGCATTGACCAACGAATCGTTCCATGTAATCTTTCAAAAACACACCACCGAGGTCATATCTTGTGATATATTACATAAGCAAAAGTGGGGAAGACTGACATGAAAGTCATTAAATCATAATCAAATAGAAATCACCGCACACTCTTCTATTCTATCTAAAGAAGGCCCACCAAATAGCTTCCGAAACTTCTGGTCCTCCTGAAAAGCCCAGCACAGAGAGCATAGAAAACATCCCCTGAGAACGCTTTCATTTTCCCTCCAAAACCAGGAAGGGGTGTATGTACTGAAGCGGGAGATTTATGTGCAGAGCGTACTCGAAGTATAATAAAGAATGGTGTCTTCATACGAAAATATTTGCTTGATATATCAAGCAACCAAGATTTGAATTATGTTTATATACTTTACTACTTATTACTTTATTTCACAGTTTTTAAATTCTTCCTTGAATAGATATTTTACCACAGGGGCAGAAACAAGTTTGAACGAATAAATTTAAATTCTCTGCTTGTTTTCGTTTTGTGTTACATTTAATTAAATCTTTTGTCATTTATTACATATTCTGCCATATCGCACCACATGTTGCCGTATGACCTTGTGATCCGCGCTCATCCTAATTTGTTACGCTCGACCGCCTCGAATAGATACTCCGCCGCGTCATTCAAAAGAGAGATGAGGTGCCATAAAATGGTCTTCTTCCGCCCTTGCCATGCCAATTGCCCTTCCCTGGGGAAGACGGGGGCCAACAATAGATCCATCATGAAGATGAGGGCTGACCCAAACTTCCAAGAGAGGGAGAGGGAGAAGGAGAAGGAGAGGGAGAAGGAGAGGGAGAGGGAGAGAGAGAGGGAGAGAGAGGGAGAGAGAGGGAGAGAGAGGGAGAGAGAGGGAGAGAGAGGGAGAGAGAGGGAGAGAGAGGGAGAGAGAGGGAGAGAGAGGGAGAGAGAGGGAGAGAGAGAGAGGAGAGAGAGAGAGAGGGAGAGAGAGGGAGAGAGAGGGAGAGAGAGGGAGAGAGAGGGAGAGAGAGGGAGAGAGAGGGAGAGAGAGGGGAGAGAAAGGGAGAGAGAGGGAGAGAGAGGGAGAAAGAGGGAGGGAGAGAGGAGAGAGGAGGGAGAGAGGAGAGGGAGAGAGAGGGAGAGAGAGGGAGAGAGGGAGAGAGAGGGGAGAGAGAGGGAAAGAGAGGGCGAGAGAGGGAGAGAGTGGAAGAGAGAGGGAGAGAGAGGGAGAGAGAGGGAGAGAGAGGAGTGAGGGATGAAAGAGACAGAGAGAGTCAGAGAGACAGAGACAGAAAGAGGAGAGACAGATACAGAATGATAGAGACAGAGAGAGAGACAGAGACAGAAAGACAGAGACAGAGAGAAACAGAGAGAGGAAGAGAGAGACAGAGAAAGACAGAGACAGAGAGAAGCAGACAGAGAGAGAGAGACAGTCAGAGAGACAGACAGAGAGAGACAGAGAGATAGACAGAGAGAGACAGACAGAGACAGACAGACAGAGAGAGACAGACAGAGAGAGACAGAGAGAGAGAAACAGACAGAGAGACAGACAGAGAGACAGAGAGAGACAGAGAGACAGGCAGAGAGAGGATGAGACAGAGAGACAGAGGGAGAGAGAGACAGAGAGAAACAGAGAGACAGAGACAGAGAAAGACAGAGACAGAAAGACAGAGAGAAACAGAGAGAGACAGAGAGAGACAGAGAGAGACAGAGAGAGACAGAGGGAAACAGAGAAAGGCAGAGAGAGATAGAGATGGAGAGAGGGCCGGAGAAAGGGACGGAGAAAGTGGGAGATAAAGGACAGAACAACGTCTGCCGAGTTCCGTTAATACATTATAAATCAGAAGATAGAACGATAAAATCAATACGAAACTACGCAAATCAGAAAGAGTTAAATAGTACCAAAACATGAATATCAATAAACGCATTAACATAAAATTCATATCCTTAGCGGTGCCGCTTATTCTAAACTTCCCCGACATGGAAAATGAACATTACGAAAATTCCTCAAGGGAAATCATTAATGATGAATGACAAACTAAGTTCACTAATCACAGAATAATACAATCAACTATATACTAACAATTGTTTCGGGAAAGTTATAAAATAAAAACCATTACCTTTTTTCTCCCCGGAAACCATGAATGGGCGTATTATGCACGGAGCGGACGCAGCAGCCGCTCCGAGAGCCCGCAGTCAGGGGAACCCTGCAAAACCTGTAAAATGCAAAGGAAATAAAAACTATCCACCTGGATGTCCGAGATGGCGAAGGGTTTGTAACGACACAGCGCTTCGGTCCGAAGGGTCGCGTGTTCGAGTCCCGCCTTGGGCATGGTTGTTTGTCACATGTCACTCATGTTTATGTTGTCGCGGGGTGCCTCGCGTTCTGCTGACCCTAGATCAGAGAAGCCCACAAGGGTGTCTAATGTATGGTCAAATATGCGTCCCATCGGGACGTGAAGAGAAGCCGGCTAACGGCTGAATAAAGCCCTAAAAATTCCAACGACAAACGAATAGCGGAAAATGTCACACACTTTCTTGTACTAGTTACTTCCATTTTATTTCACGTTGAGGTTTCCTTTCAAATTTTGCTCCTCCTTCTTTCCGTCTGTGTGAGGGGCCTACCAGAGCTCTCCACGATAACTACCGCTCCCTGGGGTAAGTAACTATCCGTCAGATGGAGGATCTCCAACAAGTCGTTTAAGTAGACTACATCTATCAAGTTCAGCATTTTGAGCAAATCACTCAAGAAAGTATCTCAAGCAAATCGAATAATTTGAAGATATTGAACACATCGATCAGGCAGATTTACGAGTAAACGGTCTCAAATATGTCTTTCAAATTCAATATCTCAAACTGGTAGCGGTAGCTCAGTGCATCAACTGATGTCACTGCAGCGCCTCTGACCGGGAGATCCTAGGTCCTAGGTTCGAGTCCTGACGGCGGCAGGATTTTCGACACTAGCTTTTCAGCTAGGTCGAATTCAGTCGCTGTCGGGAGGAGAATTCTAGCGGCCGGCTGCTCTGATCGGTAGTTTTCCGTGGTTTCTCCGATCAACACCAGGCGCATGCCGGAGCAGAACCGTACCAAACGGGCCACGGACTGCGCGCGATCTTTCCTTCCTCTGCCTTGTCCTATCCTCTCCTCTTACACATACACTTACACTGACATGCACCACACTACCACATATTCCGGGAGACCGGTCGGGAGCTTAGAGCTTGTCCCGACTGGGGCGGCGCCCCGCTGGTGGGAGAGTCCTGGTTAGGGGGAAACCCCACTAGCCGACGGTAGGTCGGCGCCGGATCTCGCCATCCAGCGGGGGTAGATCACCGCCATCTCCTGAAAAAAAACATGCACTACACTAACGGGACTAATGACTGAAGCAGTTGACGCGCCCGGAAACACGAAAAAATTAATCAATCAAATTCAATATCTCAAGCAAATCGAATAAATCAAGTATCAAGCAAGTCGATCAACTGAAGATTCTTAAGGAAGAATAGGATTTGCGGACATACCGATCAAGTAGAGAACGTGGAGCACATGGATGAAGTCGATCTTTAGCAAGTCGCTCGAGAATGATCTGCAAAGAAGTTAATCAATTGGAGGTTTTCAAGCAAATCAATCTGGCGGAGGATCTGCGCGCAAGACGATCTAGTGGAGGATCTGCATTCAAGTCGATCAATTGTAGGATTTGCGCTCAAGACGATGCAGTGGAGGGTCTGCGCACAAGTTGATTTCATTTCGTTCAGTGTTAAGTACAAAGACTAATGAAATAAGGCAGGTTTACACATTGTGGGACAATACAATTACAATTGACTGTGAAGTCAGAGTTCAACGTCTTTGCATCATCAAGGGGTAAAACTTCGAAGCCTTACATGGTGCAATTATGTGGTTGAAACAACATTGTTTCACACTGTAATACAGAGTGTGTGCACTCTCGAACGTTAATGCACTACCGATCTTCTGCGCATGCGCAGTTCAAGTTTCGCATCACTTTAGTGCATCTGTTCATGTGCAGAATTTCGATAGTGTTGTCCGCTATGGCGTGCACAAACTCTCTAATGTGTAATTGCATATGTGACTGGTCTAGCAAGAAAATTAATTCCAAAAAGAAGTTGATTAATTTTATTTGATATGAAGTCATAAATCTGATGTTACTTGTGATACTTATTACGCACACGCACGCGCGCGCGCGCACACACACACACACACACACACACACACACACACACACACACACACACACACACACAAACACTACATATATATTTAATATTACATCTCAATTTGATATAATTCTGATAATTTGAAGTAATGCAAATTTACAGTATTAATGCCATCTTGATTATCTCTCATCTATGGAACCCTTAGAAAATCAAATACATTAATCACAAGTTGAAGTCGACTTTGGTAAGTATTCGAAGTTATTCAAATGCATTTCCGTTTCCATTTTGGGGAAGATCGAGGAACATTTGAAATTTCCATTTCATTTTAGGGAAGAAAATTTGTCATTCAATGAAATTTTACACTTTTACCTTGCTTAACACTGCAACGAAGAGCACGTTTTGTGTGCATTCATAACATTTTTATTAAGCTTGTTAGATATTGTCATAAATTATTAATTTTAAATTAAATTTATGAATATGAAGATACAAGTACATTTACGCAATTTTTTTTGCAAGAACCCTTCTTTTCCATGACTATTATCATTGAGGAAGTGATTCAGTAACTAATTCACTTGTTGGGTATGTTATAGTTTGAGGCAACAAATGGTTTACAGTAATCTCTTTGTAATTACGAAATATCTTAGCGATTATGATGACTCCAGCATTTCAATTCATAGATTAGTGTGACAAGTTCTGCTACTGCAAAGAATATTCAATAGAAAGTTACCATCGAACAATTAATTCATCGCTGAATGTGCCAACCTCACTTTTTCAGCTAGGATACCTTTTACTTAATAGGATATATAGATTCAGCAGCAAAACAGGTTAATTTTTAATTACGATTCTATGTTGGAAGTTTGAAGTTCACTTCATTATTACTGACGATTAACGATGAACTTAAACGAGTTTAGAGAAACTGGCTAAAACTAGTTCGGTCATGTACAAAATTGCCTATTGTGTATTTCATGCTATTTTACATCATTTTAGCACAAAATACTCGTCATTACATTTTTCCAGTCCTGATTATTTTATCCCCCGAATTCTTTCATGTATATATGAGTAATTTTGACTCCCTAGCGCTTTGAATGAGCAAATGAACAAACAAAGTAATGAACGAACGAACGAACGCATTTCTACAATCTGATTTGGAAAGTGGAAATGTTCTCTCAGTAACCGCTCCAGGAGTTGCCCCTTTAAAGTAGTCCCCCGTGGGCTTCGGGCCGTAAAGTTCACGCTGAGCGGCTCTGAACTGGGCTGTCCCTCTGCTATTGGACCATCCTCGATCGCCCTTTAGAGACTCGTCCTCGGGAGCGCAGATGAAGGTGAAGGTGAAGGTGGCATTATGACGCCACGGAAGGTATGCTCGAAGTCAGACACCGGAAAGCTACTGTAACAAGACTGCTCTATTTTCTTCTGAAAGAATACCAAGAAGAGAGACGATGATTTAAATTCATTGATTTAAATTATGATTTAAATCATTTTTTCTCTTTAAAGAGGGGCGTGCGGTGATTACATTGTATACCGCAGCTGCTAGCGGTCAACCAGCTTTCCTCTCCCCTACCGCATACAAAGTAGTCGCGCAACAGGAGATTCTTTACCACAACTGTGAAACACAAAATGTTTTGAAAATAAAGAATTCCAACCTGCAATTTATCACTCCCACACAAGATGTATTCTTTTAAAACTTCGTAAAATTGGAATTGGAGGACATATGTTTGCATTTCTGAAATCTTTTTTCACAAATCGTAAAATAAAAGTCAGAGTCAATGGCTACTTCTCTAAAATGATAAGTCTAGAAAATAGAGTCACACAAGGATAAATCTTAAGTGTCTCACGTTTTCTACTTGCAATCCACGATGCAGATATAAATATCGAATCACTTACAATAACTAGGAAATATGCAGACGATATCATTATTCTTTGTAAAGGAAAAAACCTTAACAACACTCAGACCATCCTAGCAACTCTGAATGACTTACTGTATATTATTGGTCTAAAAAATCAGGTTTTAAATTTTCGGCCCAAAAATCCATATTATTCTCTAAGCAAAAGCAATCAATTATTCCCAAATTACAACTGGCTCAACAAGATTTAAAATTTACCCAATGCACAAGACTATTAGAAATGCTATTTGACTGCAAAATGATGTGGAAAAATCACATTCAGTACATCATAGATGAATGCAAGAACCAACTCAACATTCTTAAACATTTGTCTCATAACGACTGGGGTGTAGATAAAGATCTACTCCTACTTACTTACAAAGCCATAGCAAGGAGCAAAATTGATTATGGATGTGTAATTTACAACTCTTCGAAACAAAATACCTTGAAAAAACTCGATACAATTCACCATTAAGGACTCAAAATGCACTGGTTGTTTCCATTCTAGCCCAATTGATAGTATATCTGTACTCATTGAAGCCAAGGAACCATCTCTTAAATTTCGCAGAGAATTATTTTCTGTCAAGTATGCTGTTAAAACTGCTTCTTCAACTAATTCAATAATCTTCAATGATGTTTTTCCTCATGTATATGCTGAAAAAAGTGTTTATCCTTCCCATAAAATTTTCTATGTTCATATAAGAGATCTACTCACATTTGGATCTTAGCATACAAAATATTCATACAGAAAAATGGAAAAATGCTAGTACCCCTCCTTGGAAAACAACAAACATTACAGCTGATCTGAAGTTAATAAAATACAACAATTTCAGCTTATCAAAAGAAAAATGGATCACTGCCTTCTCTGAATTCATCTCGAATTATAACAACTACTGTATTTTATACATTAAAGGAATAAAAATAAAGCAACTGAAGCCCTTGTATATTTACCGGACAAAACTATCAAATATCAGCTTGCGAATTATACCAGCTGCACTACTGCAAATGTCTATGCTTTAATGACAGCGCTGAAATTTGTAATCCAAATACACAAATCTAATTTTATCATCTTTTTCAAACTCATTGCCAGTAATAAATAAAGTTACCAACACAAGTATTAAATCGGGAATAATATCTATTAGACAAGATCTGCTCTACAGGATCCTTTCAACAAAGAAAAATTTCACTCTTACATGGGCACTACCTGTACTAGAACATCACATCACACATAGTGAAAATAGAAGAGTAACCGCAGTTGTTAATCTGAAGAACAATAAAATGCACAACCCATCCTACACTGTCACTGATAATTTGAAGCATTTTGGGGAACTAATGAACTTTATCGCATTGGTAATCAATAAAAAAAATTAGCCGAAGAGACCAAGTGGTTTTAACAAGAATTCGGACGGGACATTCAAAAATAAGTCATCTTCACCTCATACAAAAGAGTTCCCCCCGAACTTGTGATATATGTAGTTGTACTCTAACTTTGGACCACATCATTGAGTCAAGTCCCAAGTTTTCCTTACAGCGAGAAAACCTCTTGCGGGAACTGGACGTTGGTGCACTGTTGTATTCCCCTGCCTATCAAATCCAAGTGGTTAAGTTTTATAAAACTATTGGTATTATGTCGGAAATTTGAGCTCAAACTAACATGTTAATTATTGTAAAGTGTTGTATTGTATTATTGTAGAATTGTGGTATTGTAACAATATAGTGTTATATTAGTGTTGTATATACATTTAAACTTGTACATTGGATATTGTAATTGGTTGTGGTCGCTAATGACCTTGCAGTTATTGTGACCTAAAATAAATAAATTATAAAAATAGTGATGTATCTAAATGTGTGTCTTTTAACGCACTGCTCCAGCATTCACCTGTTATCGATCGGAGACACCACGCGGTACTGATCAGAGAAGCGGGATTGCTAGAATTATCCTTCAGTCAATGGCTGAATTCAACCTAGGGTCTAAAACCCGTTGTCAATTGTCCCCAACAATGTTGTCACTCAACCATTTCAGCCGGTAAATACGTTGGAATTAGTGTAGCAACAATAAATAACTTTAGAAACTTACATATTTACAGAATCTCACTTAGAAACTTACAATAGAGTAGTAAGATAAAACGTAAGCATTTTAAAATATCGTGCAGTTCAGTGCAGCGGAATGCAATGCTATGTATTGCAATGTAGGAACGTCCTGTCAAATATTAAAGTTTATCGTTATGTTCGTTGTCGTCATCAGTGTGTTGAGAGTCCTAGTTGATGTGTACTGAGAGGTATTGAGGTGTATTGAGAGTGGTTTTAAAAATCACTACCACCCATATCTACTCAATTGCAATTAAATGTTTCTTACTTTATAAGAAAGCAAGACAAACTGCTAAAGTTTACACTACACTTTGTTACTTTCTTTACCAAATGATGCGTCAGTTAAGCTACTTAATATTTTAACTGCAAACTCGTAATTACTCCTTAGTGAAATAGTTATTTATACATTATAAAGGCATTATAAAGGTTCTAATGATCGAGCGGTGATAAAAAGACGAGGACCTTTGGCCCTTTGACTCGCGATCATTAGAATCAGCCAACTTCGATCATTAGAGCCAGTTAACACCCGTGGTACATACATGATTTTATTTTTACGTACTTTTAATGTTTCAGATTGACTTATTTATTAATTAACTAGTAGTTAACTTGACTCGGTTTGTCGTTTCATATATCCCTCTCATAATTCCCTCCATAAGAGAACATGTAGTACTATTGAACTGTTTTCATATTTCCCACGTAATCACGATCCTCTTGTTCAGGAACGTTATGCAGTGTATATCGAAGTCCGTATCATATGCAATAACAAGGAATGACGTATCTTTAGAAAATAAAAAGTATTTTCTCAGAAATTAATACAGACGAATATATTTTAAATTTACTGAAATTTTAGCATAAATAAAAAAATGTTCCGGTTATATAATATAGGTATTACAGTAAACCCTATTATTAAAATTGTAATTAAAATTTGAAAATCTTTTTCGATGTCATTTTTGCCTACAATTCGAACTTTTTGATATCTCACTATCACGAATTATTTATAGAGGGGGTACTTAATTAATGATACAAACTTCTTGGCCGTGAACATATGTGAATTCTGACTGTGCCCCTGATTGGTAGGCAACACTCCTTGCGCTGGCATTGTGAGGTGCATACTATCTGGGACAACCTGACTACTGACCAAGACAATTTTTTTGTCTTTATTTTACAGCTTTGCGTGGTAAATTCTATGCATGTTCTGTCACAAAATCTTGAAAATTTCTGTCGTATTCTGAATTGAGACTGAAATTCTGGCCACCACATTTTCCCTCGTCTCAGGAGTTTCAAATGCCAGGGAAATCAAATGACCCCACGTAAATGTCTAATTCTGGTGGCTGTAGAATATAATACAGAACAAAACTTAATTTTCTTTCGTCATTATCCAAATTACAAAGACTATTTTACTCATGTCTGCTAGTGTCGTAAGTAACCAATGCTAAGCAAGAATATATTCAAATTCAACCAATCCCAGATGTCTATCGCCTTATGATTATCCACTTTGCACTCTGTTGTAATCACATTGTTTACATTTTAATGTTATCGATAGCAATTGTTTTATGTCCATGTTTTGTGAGCATCAATCTATATATTTAAAAAAATAAGGTATTCTGCCATGGCTTCGTTTAGAGCTTCTACTGAACCGATTGTATTATTTTTCCCTTTAAATGAAAGAATGTGATCCCTAGGTGAGTTATCATATATCGTTTGTGTTGATTCATCAACATTTAGGGTGTAAATTAATTAATTAAATCATTATTTAATAGTACGTTTATCAATAGTCAATTGTTTTCTCCCAAAGAGTGGCTGCTTCATGGTGGCGCTGCTTGATACTTTATTTTGATTGTTGAGATTTGTTTACAATTCGTCAAGGTTTTGTTTCAGTGTAATAATTAAATTGTGGTGTTGACAGTTTGCATGTATTTGCTTTTATGGTGTACTTTGTAGAGAACATTCGAACAGTGAGTTTTGCTGGTTGTACTGAAGTAATGAAGTTGTTGACGGGTTATGTCGAATTCCGAATCCTTGCCCACGTGCCCAAAAAGACGCAAACGTACATTAACTGGACGCAGGGAAAGAGAAAGTCAGCGTAGGTGTCGTGATAGTGAGATCATTTCGTTTTCTGTTGAGTCGTTGTCTATGAAATGTCAGTTTTGTTCTGATTTGTACTTTCCATGTGAAAGAAATTCTGCAAACCAGTTTACTCTGTTGCTTGAATGGGAAAATGAGTTTACCTTCGAGCAATATGCCAGAAGAAATCACGAAACATCACGAAACTTTAGAAATATTAACCGTCCGTATAATAGTGCTCTATCTTTTGTGTAATTTGGTGTCGATATTACATTGCCACCTGGTCATGGGCCGTACGTGTTCAAAATTTTGGGAACTCCACATCACAGAATATCTTCGTTGTACCCTGAAGATCCAAACAATGCAACGTATTGTAAACATTAGTCTGGGCACAGAATTTTACATTTATCTCAGATCTCACCGTCACATTTTGACGGGTTCTCACTAGTATGATATTAAAATGAGTCGCTTTGGTGTTTCAAACTCTCACATAGAATCTATTATTAAATATTCTGTAACGAAAAACAGCAAAAGAAACGGAGAAAGTATGTGAAAGCAAATTCACAAATTTTGTGAAGAAAGAAAATCCAAATTGACAGCACAAACTACAAATGAAGAAATTACGCACATTTTGATTGATTGGACAATTAATATGCGAATATTAGATGGTGAAGAGTACAAAGAATATGCTATCAAAGCTATGTGGAACATTACAGTCAAAATTATACAGAATAATATATAAATGAGTACAATCGTAACTATCCATTCGAAACTACCAAATTACTCTGCTAATTCACCTTATCCATCTTGCATATGAAATACATCCTTATAATCCGATGACATGGAAAACTCAACTTCCTACAACTTTAATAATTGAGTTTTAATTAATGTTCTTGTAGTTAATTTTGATATAATTGTTTTTTGAAAGTTTTGTTACAAATAAATTCAAAATTACTTGAAATCTTTTTTTATTCAACGAATATTTACAATTTATTTCAAATGTTAAATAATAAGTAAATAATATAAATGTACGAGGGTCATTTTTTTAAGTAAGAACCGTTTTAAGTGGAGTAACAGCAACTTTATTTATGAATATAAATTATGTCAAAAACTTAAGTATGAATATATTTTTTCTTTTCTACATAGTTACCAAGAACAACCAAGTTTTTGTTAAGTCGTGGCACTAGCTTTTGGATCCCCTCATCATAGAACTCTGCCACCTGAGCATTTAACCAGTTAGTAACAGTTTCTTTCAACACGTCATCATTTTCAAATCGCTTTCCACTAAGATATTCTTTGAGTTTAGGAAAAGCATGAAAGTCTGATGGTGCCAGGTCAGGGCTGTAGGGGGATGGTCTAGTAATTCCCATCGAAAGTTGTCCAGTTGCGGCTTTGTCATTGCTACAGTGGGAGGCCGAGTGTTATCTTGAAGCAGCACGACGCCGCTAGACAGGTCCCCGCCGGCGGTTTTGAATAGCGCGCCTAAGCTTGGTTAGTGTTTCTTAGCATTTATGGTCATTCCTCTTGGCAAAAAGTC
Source organism: Teleogryllus occipitalis (assembly GCA_011170035.1). Classification (NCBI taxonomy): domain Eukaryota; kingdom Metazoa; phylum Arthropoda; class Insecta; order Orthoptera; family Gryllidae; genus Teleogryllus; species Teleogryllus occipitalis. Next base: position 64,384 of record BLKR01003441.1, on the reverse strand, counting down.
AATCAGAAGAACACCTTTCCTATCCCAAAAGATCGTGTTGAAGGTTCTTGTTAGAATTTTCTTGGTTTCGTCGCTGAATTTGAGCGATGTCGTTCACTGGATTGATGTAAGTCTCTGGAGTGTAGTATGCTACCCACGTTTTATCACCGGTAACAATATGATTCAAGAACTCATCACTAATCTTATCGTGACACTCCAAAAATTACAAAGAATGTGCCAAACGCTTCTTTTTGTGTTCTTCAGTCAACATTTTTGGCACCCATCTCGCACATATTTTTTTGTAATGAAGTTTGTTGGAAACAATTTGATAAACAACCAATCTTGAAAGTTGTGGAAATTTCTCATGAAGCTGGTCAATCGTAAAGCGTCGGTTTTGGCGAATTTCCTCATCAACTCTTTTTGTCAAATCTTCAACAATGATCGCCCAGATCGTTCTTCATCATGAACATTTGTTCTTCCTTCATTGAAAGCTTACACCTTTACCATAAACTTCAACAAGCTGACCGTGAATTTCTGCGGGACGAACTTGTTTTGAATTTAAAAACCGAATAACCGAGCGCACTTCACAATCGGCGGGTTCATTGATTAACATGGCGACAAACAAAACAGTGTTACGATAGAACCAACGGTGGCGGATACATGAAATCAACTGATTGAGTAGTTGGGGACTGGGCAAGAGTGACTGACCTCGAGCGGGCGTCACGTGACAGCCTGCACCGTTGCTTTGCGCAAACGGTTCTTACTTTAAAAATGACCTTCGCATATAGTAATAACAAATGAAATGGAATGAAGAAAGTCACTCATTGGTACTTTTCTTGGGATCCTTTACAAATCTATAACAAAATCATTAAAAACATTATTACATTTTTAAGGGTTACAAGGATTAAGAATACATGAACATGTCAGATGAAATTAAGAGAAAATAGTTAGATACATGTTAATTATTAAAACGGAGGGGAAGATGAAGAGTGGAAATTACATTGTCGTGAAATTTCTTGACTATTGTCAAGTAGGTTTAGAGCTAGATGATTGGGATGCATTTCCAGACGTTGGTGATATTTTAGGCTTATTTTTTTAATCTTTTCTTGAACAGTTACTATATTGAGATCTCTGTATAGCATGGCATTTGTTATGAACCAGGATGCAGATGCAGTTATTCTTATAAGTTTTGATTGAAATCTTTGTAGAATTTATAAATTAGTTTTTCTGGCAGTGCCCCATATCTGAATTTCGTGTGTCCATACAGGAACTAGAATGGTTTTAAATATTAATAATTTATTTTCAAGCAATAATTTTGATTTGTGTCCAATAAGTCAAAATATTGGTTTAGTTGTAACTGTAACTGTTATCTTTTTGTTTGAATATATTTTTTTCCACGTAAGACATCTGTCCATATGTATACCCAGATATTTAATACTCTCAGTTTGCGGTATTTGATTTCTGTTGATCATAACAGGTCGACAGGTTTCTTACCTAAGAGTAAATGTTATGTGAGCTGATTTACTTTCATTTATCTTGATTCTCCACTTGTTGTACCTTTCTTCAAGTGCAGTGAGGAGATCTTGAAATTTTTGTGATGCTTCTCGAGAATCGTTGTCAGAAGCCAATACAGCTGTATCATCTGCAAAAGTGGCAATGATTGTGTTTTCAGTCTCAGGAATATCTGCTGAATATAATAAATATAGTACTGGTCCAAGAACACTTCCTTGAGGCATTCTGGATTGTATAGGGAGGATGTCTGAGAATTCATTTTGGTATTTGATTTGGAAGTGTCGATTTGAAAGATATAATTGGAATTTATCGAAAAATGAGTGGGGTAGGTAGCGCTTAAGTTTATACAGGAGACCCTTGTGCCATACCTTGTCGAAGGCCTGAGATATATCGAGAAAGGCAGAAGAACAGTATTGTTTACTTTGAAAGCTGTTTTCTATATATGATGTTATCCTGTTTATCTGTTCTATGATAGAGTGTTGCCGTCGAAATCCAAACTGGTGGTCCGGTACGATATTGCTGTTGAATGATAAGTAAGGACGTAGTCTTGTTAAAAGTAGTTTCTCACATACCTTGGATAGTATTGGAAGAAGGCTTCTAGGATGGTAACACGAAACTTCACTAGGAGATTTACTAGGTTTTGGGAATACTATAATTTGAGCTACTTTCCACTGAATGGGATAATGTCCAATGCGAATAATACTATTGAAGAGCGTTGTGATGAACGCCATCCCTTTGCGAGGTAGTTCTTTTAGTAACTGACCGATTGATAAGGTCATAGCCTGGAGCTTTTTTGCAGGAAAGTTCGTTCTTTATCACTTTAAGTATTTCTGTAGAAGTGAAGAATTTTATAGGAAGTGCCAATTGTGCTGGCGCATCAAGGTATTCTTGAATTTCCTAATCTTCATCATTCGCAGGTGGAATGCTTTGAAAACATCAACAAAATGTCCAAAAAACGTCAAGTTTTTCTGTAGCACTTTTTGCCCATTTCATGTTTGTCTCTAATTGGTGGTTCGGATTTGTACGGCTGTTTTAGATTTCTCGTGGCTTTAAATACAGAATAATCTGAGGCCTATGTCGGGGAGAGGCTAGAGAAGTAATCTTGAAATTTACTGTTGTTATAGTTTTTAGGAGTTTATTTCATTGTCTTGTAGCTCTATTGTAGTTTGTTTTGTGTATTGGATATCTTGAATTTATTCATATTCTTCTTAACCTCCTTTTCTCAGTAATTTTATTCATAATTTGCTTCGAAAACTATGTATAGTTTTTAACAAAGATTTCTTGCGGCGCAATATGCCACACAGCATTCTGAATGCTATGCGTGAAATACACAGTAGCTTCATCAATGTCATTGCCGATTTTAAAGGCACGCGAGTGTTGTGGGATATCCATCGTTGATATTCATACCAGTTAGTTTTTCGGTTAGTAAGAACAACAGGAGCAGGTCGTAGAAGTAATTCTAACGGTAAATACTAACGGTGACTATGATAGATATATGATCAGATGATAGCAGACCTCCGTATGCATGGCCATCTGGATGTTTAGTATCATAATTTATATAATTTTTCAGTTTAAAGTAATTTTTGTCTGTAAAATGTGTTTCTGAGACAAGTAGAATATCGATTTTATTTTGCGATAGAATTTCAAGTTCTTGAAGATGTGGCGCCAAGCCGTTGGCATTCCACGTTGCCATACGATAAAATTTACCCATTTAAAAGCTTGGATACTAACGAAGACACAAGACTGACAAGAGAGTTTATTTGTTGGCTTTGTTGAAGTAAGGCATTTTCAAATCTTTCGAAAGAACATCGAATGATACTCAGTATAGATTGTTGATCATTGTTGTGTTGGTTTATTTCTCGATGTACCTGCTTGGGTCGCGTGACATCTGCTCTTTTGGCTATTCGTTTTTGAGTAAATATATTTGTAATGTTGAGGTTGTGAAGTCATTTCATTTTGAGAATTTCTAAGGTGGCCATTTTGTTTATAGTGACATTTTCTTTTAGTAGTTCTTGATAGACAGTACCGCCCTTGTAGTTCCCAGGATGCCTGCCCTCACATAGAACACATTTTGGTGGTTCTTGCGTGCTTTTCTTACATTCTTCGGTAGAATGATCCTTATTTCATTTAACACGAGGAGGATAATTACAGTATGCTTTGGTATGTTCATACCTTTGGCAGCGTTTACATTGTACTATTTCTCTTTTCATATGTGGTGGCTCAAATTTAACAATAGTATTTAGGAACAAGTGGATATTGAATATGTCTTTGTTGTTATTTTGTGGTTCTAGATCAACGAAGAATAGTGAAAGAGGTTGTTGAATGACGAACATTTATTATATTTCTGACAGTATGACCTAATGACAGAAGTGCAACTTCAATATCATTTACATTTACAGAGTGATGTATATTTCTTACTACGATCCTGTAGACACGTTTTTGTTTTAATTGACATGTGTAGTAAATACAATTGTTATTTGATAAGTGTTTCCCAATTTTTCTCTAAGTTTCTGGAGAGGCGGGTAACATTTTAAATTTTTTATTTAAGATAAATTTCCAATCTACTTTTTACAAAATAATAATTAAATGTGATGTCTATTGTAGAATTGTTATGACAATGATTTGTAGTGAAGGTATCCCATCGGTACTGTTCATCTTCTTCTTTGTACTATAACAAAAAGCAATTATTATTATTTTAGGTTGACTGCAATTGGAATTGATAATTTGGTGGTGATAATGGTTCAGTTACTTATTGAGTATCTGTATGTGAGTAGTATGGGTAAGGTTCTGGTTAGAGGACGTATATCTGCACTATTGTCAAGGAGGTTGAGGGCTAAATGATTTGGATGATTTTCAAGACGCTGGAGATAATTTGAGCTGATTAATTATATTTTTTCTAAGACAGTGGGAATTTTTAAGTCTTTGTGTAATGCTGCGTTTGTGATGAACCAAGGCGCTGCCGCGATCATTCTTAAGCTCTTGGACTGAAATCTCTGGATGATGGAGATGATTACTCTTGCTTACTGTGCCCCAGATTTGGATGCCGAAGGTTCATATTGGGATTATTATGGATTTATAAAGCAATAGTTTATTTTCCAGTGATAGTTTTGAGTGGTATCCTAGTATCCAGTATAGTTGTCTTACATGAAGTTCTAGATGATTTTTCTTGGCTAAAATGTGATGCTTCCATGTTAAACGTTTGTCTAGATGTATCTCTAAGTATTTTACACTATCCATTTGTAATATTGGATTATTGTTGATGTGGACAGTAGGATATTTGTTTCTTCTCAGAGTAAAAGTTATATGGACTGATTTGTTTTCATTGATTTTTATTTTCCATTACTTTGCCCATTTTTCAATCATTGTAAGATGTTCTTGTAAATGTCTTGATGCGACAATTTGAGCCGTCATCCGAAGCTAGTATGGCCGCATCATCTGCAAAAGTAGCTATGGTTGTTTTATCTGTTTCTGGCATATGTGATGATATGCATATCTGTCGTATAGAGTTGGTACAGAATAGGGCCAAGTACACTACCTCGTGGTACTCCGGCCTTGATTGGATGGAATTCAGATAATTCATTTTGATATTTGATTTGGAAAGTGCGATGGGATAGATAAGAACTGAAGATATTGATGAAGGGATATGGTAGGAAATGTGTGAGTTTAAATAGGAGTTCATCGTGCCAGACTTCGTCAAACACTTGGGCGATGTCTGGAAAGCGGCTGAACAATATTTCTTTTCTTGGAAACAATTCTCAATGTAGCTGTTGATTCTATTAACTTGTTCGTTGGTAGAATGCTAATGTCTAAAGCCAAATTGATGGTCAGGGACTAGGCTATTGGTTGCTATGTGAGGACGTAGTCTTCATATAAGAAGTTTCTGAAACACCTAGGATAGAATTGGAAATATACTGATGGGACGGTAAGAGGAGGGTTCATGTGGAGGTTTCCCAGGCTTGAGAAAAACGTGAAATTGAACTACCTTCCATTGCTCCGGGTAGTTTCTGTTCTTAGAATACTGTTGAATAGTGCAGTAATTATAGTCTTGCCTTTTCGTGGTAGTTCCTTGAGAAGAGGTGTTGTGATTAGGTCATAGCCAGGAGCTTTTTTGGCGTTAATGCGTTAATGGTTTTTGTAATTTCTCTGGGAGTAAAGTGTGGAATTGGAAGCATCATTTGGTTTGCGGAGTTAAGGTAATCCCGGATTTGTTGGTCTTGGTTTGTATTTGAAAAGGAATGAGTCTGGAATACATTAGCGAAGAATTTGGCAAAGGTAGATGCTTTCTCTGTGGGGTTTCTCGCCCAGCACATATTTTCATTCCTGATTGGGGGATATGGTTTGGTCGGTTGTTTCAGCTTCCTGGTGACTTTAAATAAAGAGTAATTAGCATCTTCTGTCGCGGTGAGATTGATTATGAAATCTTGAAACCTGTTGCTGAATAAATCTTTTAGGAGGCACCTTAGTTGCCTAGTTGCTCTGTTGTAGTTGGTACGGTCTGCAGGATATTTTGAAGCTTGCCAGATTCTTCTTAGTCTTCTTTTCTCATCTATTTTGTTTAAAAGAAATTTTGGGTATTTCATGCTGCTCTGGGTGTAGTGGAGGTGCGGTGTAGCGAACCAAGCTGCTTCTTGAATATTTTGGGTTATATATTCAATCGCTTCATCTATATGGTCTGCTGTTTTTAATGGTAAACGGATGTTTGTTTTCATTGATATTTCTCTATGAGGTCCAGTTTGTCTTTCTGTTCGTTAGCGACACGAGAGAGGGTTGCAGAATAATTTTGTTACCAAGAGTGATAATTATTGGAGTGTGATCTGAAGACAGTTCGAGGGAAGATTCAATGATACAGTTAGTGCATGGGATTCCTTTTGTTATGAATATATAAATCAGGTCTGGAATTTGGTTTTGGTCGGTAGGTCAGTAGGTAGGTTATCCCGTAGAAATGGTTTATAGCTGTAGAGAAGCAACTGCTTTCTGCAGTTCTCTCCCTCTAGGGGTGATGAGCCTGGAGCCCCATTGCGTATGTTTGGTGTTGAAGTCTCCACCTGCCATGAACCTATTTCCTAGTGACTTAAAATAGGTTTCAAATCGTTGCTTATCTATTTTGAATCTGGGAGGGCAGTAGATGGCGCTGATGGTGATTGGTCCATTCCAGTCCGTAATCTGTACAGATGTTGCTTGAATATCTTGGTCAAGTACGGCTTCCTGTTCTTGATGCTTAATGGTGCTTTTTATTAATATTGCTGTGCCACCGTGAGCAGTGCCACTAGGATATTTAGTATCGTATAATGTGAAGTTCGTCAGTTTAAGGTAACTTCTTTCTGTGAAATGAGTTTCAGAGATGAGTAGAATGTCTATTTTGTTTTCGTTGAGAAATATTTCTATTTTTTGGCGATGATTTGTCAAGCATTGGATAATTTGGAGACAAGCGTCGTTAAGAGGTTAATTAGAGAGATTATTTGTTGACTTTGTTGCATTAATATGTTTTCAAATCTCTCAAAGGAGTGCTGTATAATTTTCATAATAGAGTGGCTATCGTCATTATGTTATCGTCGTTCTGGTGGCTTTGGTCGCGCAACATCGGCCCATGTTCCTTCATTTACTTGTAGACTTTTGTTTTCTTCAAGATAAGTAGTTGCAATATTGTTGTTTTGTGTCCGCATAGGCATCCCTTGTTGAAACGTTCTGGGTTTACTTGAGTTTTTGTACCCCTTCCTTTTTAGTATTTCTTGATATACTTGGCAACCTTTATAGTTAGCGGGATGATTTCCTTCGCACAGCGCACATGTTGGTTGACTTTGCTTTTCTTTTTGACACTTTTCTGGATCGTGTTCTTTTCCACAAACAACACACCGAAACGGGTATGCACAGTACGACCTGGTATGTTCATATCTCTGGCAATTTTTGCATTGAACTATCTCTCGGTTTAGGCGCGGTGGTTCAAATGCAGCAACACAATTTAGCAGTCGGTTAATTTTGAATAATTCTTTGTTGTTAGATTTGGGCTCAAGGACTACAAAAAATAGAGGAAGAGGTAACTTTGTTAACATATGTCGGGCATTTGTTATGATTCTAACTTTATGGTCCTTTTCCAAAAGCGCAGCCTTGATATCTTTTACATCTACCGTATGATGTATGTGCCGCAAGACAACTCTATACGCACGTTCTTGTTTCAATTGGTATGTATAGTATATGTAGTTGTTGTCTGATAAATGTTTTACTATTCCCCTGTAAACATCTGGAGTTTTTGGTGCTATTTTAATTTTGTCGTTTGCCAGAGATTTTATTTCGAAGCCTTCGGTTTTTAAAGCTTCCTTTATAAACTTAAACTGGAACATTATTTACATTTGGCACAAAAATTGGAGGTACTGTGGTTTTTGAAGTTTTCTTATTGTTTTCTGTTGCATCTTCTGTATTGAGAGCACTAAATTGATTCTTGGTGGGAACTGTAAAAAAAATATATTATTAATATCGCAAGACGCTGTCTTATGCCTTACCCTTCTATTTACATCAGGGTCGAGAACGTCTGGGTTCGGTCTCTTTGACCGAGCTGGTGCATATATTTGCCATGCATTCTGTGTCAGGTTCACGGGATCAGATGAATCAAGATCCATGCTGTGTCTACCGCTGCTTGCTGATTCTTCTAATGGCATTTGTTGAAATACGTAGCTTTCCAGGTATTGGTAGCTTTTGCGTTCGCACTACATGCTACCAAGCTTACCCGAATACACTTCTGTAATCACTTAGTTTTATATATAAATTGTCTTTGTAGTATTGAAATTAATAACACCGTTTCACTGCACAAATATAACTGTTCGCTTAGAACTACTGCACACAGGTTTATTATCGCTTGACCTCTCCTTATCTTGGCGCACTCGCAGGCGACAAGGTAAGGCACAACGGAGTTGCGGACACGATCCGCACACCACAGCGGTCGGGCGAGAACTGTGAACATTTCAACTTTGTCATTAGACAACGATTTTATTTGATATTCCTGCCTTTCAACCACTTCTTCGATAAACTTCATCATACCTGTTGCATTTGTGACATTTGGAACAAAAATAGGAGGAACTACAGACTTTTTAGATTCTTCCTCAATATTATCGGGGATGCTTTCCACGCTAAGCATACTAAATTTGTTTTGAGAATGTATTGGATCAGGCCGACCTGGATGGCCGAGGTGGCTAAGAGCGAGTACCGACTCAGCGCTTCGGTCCGAAGGGTCGCGGGTTCGAGTCCCGCCTTGGGCATGGCTGCTTGTCCCTTGACTTTGTGTGTGTGTTGTCGCGGAGGGCCTCGCGTTCTGCTGACCCCAGATCAGAGGAGCCCGCAAGTGTTTGTCTAGTGTATGGTCGAATATGCGTCCCTTCGGAACGTAAAGGGCAACCGGCTGTCGGCTGGATAATAGCTCTAGGAAAAAAAAGTATTGGATCAGTCTCGCTAGACGCTGTCCTTTGCCTTACCCTTCTGTTATCTTCAGCATCGAGATCTTCTAGGTTGAGTCTCTTCAAACGGGTTTAAGGGTAATTTTGCCACGAGCTCTTGGTTAGGCGCCCAGTATTATTTGTAAAGTTATTCCTGTCCGGTTAGTTGATGCTTCGCATTGTTGCTGGGGTTGTGGTTGTTGGAAGTGTAGCAGGTCTTGAGGCGCAGTGCCCGTTAGTTGAGCTTGTACTGGCGGCTGTGATTGTAGCTGTTGCACCTCGTGCTGTTCTTGTGGAGGCTGTTAATGCTGGCTTTGTGGCTGCTGCGGTTGTGATGAGAGCTGTAATTGCAAATGTTGTGGGTAATGATGTTCCATCCGATACATTTGTTGTTTCTGCAATTGCAGTTGCATTTGCAAGTGTTGAATTTGTTGCGTATGCGATGGTTCTACATCTTCCATTGTTTCCTCGTTGTGGCTCACTAGGAGTAATTCTGAGTCATTTAAGGCGTCTGTGGCGTCTTTTATTAATTGCCCCGTTGTGGGGCCACTATTTGTTAACATTCACTCACAAATGTTTTGTTCACTTCAATGTTTATTGATAGAAAATCATAGATTAAGAATTAGGTCTCTATAACGGCACAATATTACCCATAAAACATTTGCTTTTGGTTTTCGTACGACGTTCGCGTATCGCCCGCGGGCAAAGTCAAGTTGTGATAAGAGCTACCTCAATCTCGGTGTGATCACCTAGGCGACTCGAACAAGACTTTTAATTAAATAACACTTTTTTTGCCCAGGTATTTTTTTTATTTTCTTCATTAAATTGGTATTCATATTTCCCTTCGTTATACGTAATATGTTATTTAAGAAGACAGTCATAGCTCGGAGTTGAATGAAATTTTTACATTATCCGGGATCAGTTTTAAGAAATCTTTCTCTTTTTCGTAATTCCTGTTATTTTACTTAGCCATTCGATTCATTTAATGTGTTAATTCATAAAATAGTCACACTAAATATCAAAGTGATGTGATATGATAAATTTGAAATAATAATACATATATAAACTAGAGATGCTACAGAATGGCATAGCCTTTCTCGTACCAATTTTTTCTAATTTCCTTGATGTGGCCTAGTTTTATGGTCTCTTAAGGTTCTCTGGCCAGCTGCCATCTATCATTGCCCAAAGTACATTTTTGACAATTTCTCAACTTTTAGTTTCCTAGTAGTACTACCAAATTGTTACTTCAAAATATTAAAGTAGAGTAGAAACTCGTCCTAAATAAAAGTTTTCATTGAGGAATTTGAAGCCGTTTTTGATGAAATGGCGATTAAGCATTACTGTAAATGAAAAATTTAAGCCCTTCTTCACACGAATCTATTGAGTTTTCGAAAAATTTCATTTCAAGTCATTTCAAGCTCATCTACTCACAAATATAATAATGAGTGATTGATTTTTTCGTGTTTCTGGGCGCGTCAACTGCTTTGGTCATTAGTCCCGTTAGTGTAGTGCATGTTTTTTCTCAGGAGATGGTGGTGATCTTCCCCGCTGGATGGCGAGATCCGGCGCCGACCTACCATCGGCTAGTGGGGTTTCCCCCTAACCAGGACTCTCCCACCAGCGGGGCGCCGCCCCAGCCGGAACAAGCTCTAAGCTTCCGACCGGTCTCCCGGAATATGTGATAGTGTAGTGCATGTTAGCGTAAGTGTGTGTGAGGGGAGAGGATATGACAAGGAAGAGGAAGGACAGTTCGTGCGCGGTCCGTGGCCCGTTTGGTAGGGTACTGCTCCGGCATTCGCCTGGTGTTGATCGGAGAAACCACGGAAAACTACCGATTAGAGCAGCCGGCCGCTAGAATTCTCCTCCAGACAGCGACTGAATTCGACCTAGCTGAAAAGCTAGTGACGAAAATCCTGCCGCCGTCAGGACTCGAACCTAGGACCTCCCGGTCAGAGGCGCTGCAGTGGCATCAGTTGATGCACTGAGCTACCACTCCCGGTCAAATATGAAAATGCATACACATCGATGGTAATGTCCATATTAACGGCGTGAGAGATATTTCAAGAAAATTACATTTGTGTAATTTTTGAAAAAACACAAGAATACCCTAAAATGAGCTTTACTTCATATTAAACAGTGCAAGAACTATCCAATAGAAAAAATGTTAAGAAAAAATTTGGACCGATTTTTGAGAAATTGGAGTTTATGTGGTTCTAAAAATGTGGAATTTTGTACTCATTTTTATGGAAAACTATTCTGTTTTAAACAAAGTTTATTTGACATTATTTAAAGTGAATGTGCTCATTAATACAATGACTTGAAGAAATCGCCTCTAATGTAAATATTACCGACGTGAGAGACAGGTCAAATAAAACATTTTTGTAATTATTGAAAAAAAACAAATGAATAAAGCAATATGTCATTTATGTCATCCAATAGGGAGCACTAGGCACTAACTTTTCCCACAATTCAAAGAAAAAAATTGTGGTCGTTTTTGAGAAAAATCTTGTTTTTGTATTTTTTTAAATTGCAAATATTTCACGCTTTATGGCATGAAAACTACTACGATTTTCGAAAAAATGCATATGTCCTTTAAGATACAACTATTTATGGAGAACAAACTTCGTTTGAAGGAAAAATCTCTATCTTCAATTTTATAATTGTAGAAGACGCCGGAAAAAATTCAAACATTTGCAATTTTCGAAACTTCAGAGTTAACTGTGAAAATCGGACATATGCCACTTTTAGAAATGTATTTTACTCTATTCTTACAATAAATGTAAAGAAAAAATTTGGAGCTGTTTTTGAGAAAATTTTGAAAATGTTCGGTGGACTTCATGTAAAGTACCCTCAAATAGTAAAGAATAATGTATACAAATTCCTTGAAATGTGGTGTTAACGGCGTGAGAGACGTTTAAAACAAATTACATTTGTGTAATTTAAAAAAAAAGAGTACACCAAAATGAACTTTACGTTATATTAAACAGTGCCGTTACCACTATCCCTCGAAAAAGTTTGAAGAAAAAATTTGGAACTATTTTTTAGAAAATGACGTTTGAGCGTTTCTGAAAATGCGGGATTTCGATTTCATTATTACAGAAAATTGTTGTTTTTGAGAAACTTTATTTGGCATTATTTAAAGTACATGAACTTATAAATATAATACTGTGAATACGGTTTTGCCCCATTCTCTGGCCAGTTGCCATCTATCGTTGCCCGAAGTACATTTTTGACAATTTCTCAACTTTTTGTTTCCTAGTAGTACTACCGAATCATTATTTCAAGAATATTAAAGAAGAGTAGAAACTCGTTCTAATGAGAAGTTTTCATTGAGAAATTCGTAGCCTTTTTGAGAAAATGGCGATTAAGCTTGACTGTAAATGCCAAATTTGAAGCTCTTTTTCTCGGAAATCTATAGAGTTTTCGAAAACGTTAATCTGAAGTCATTTGAAGCACTTCTACTCGCAAACATAATAATGCATACAAATTGATGGAAATGCCAATATTAACGATGTTCAATTATTGTTATAGGAAGACGTCGGAAAAATCCAAACTTTTGCAGTTTTCGAAACTTGAAAGTTAACCGTGAATATTGTACCTATACCACCTTTATTAGCGTATTGTACTCTATTCTTACAAGATGTTCAAAGAAAATAATTTGGAGTCATTTTTGAGAAAATTTTGAAAATGTCTGGTCTTCATGTAAAGAACCCCCAAATTTTAAAGAATGTGTTTCAAAACTTCAAAGCTGCAACTACAGCTGGATCGACAAGGGATTCTTCATTTTGGTAGAGATCGTACGTATGGTTTAGGCGGTAGTAGTGTTCACTGACGGACGGATGGACAGACAGACGGACAGATGGACGGACGTTTTGAAAACAAAACACTTTTTAGATATCAGGGGACCCCAAAACGTGTATTTCAAATCTCGAAATCGATTTTCCGCAGCATTACATTCTATACTACGTATATTACTCCGGATATACGTACGTATACAAGAAAGTATCTAGAGGCGCTACAGAATGGCACAGAATTTCTTGTAGTATTATTTAATTACCTTGGTGTGGTCTGGCTTTAAAGTCTTGCTCCACTCTTTGGGCAGCTGCCATCTTTCGTCGCCCAAAATACATTTTTTTTTACATTTTCTCAACTTTTTGCTTTCCTAGTAAAACAACTGAAGTATTACTTCAAGAATATTAAAGAAGAGTAAAAACTCGTCCTAAATAGAAATTTTCATTAAAAAATTTGAAGCGTTTTTTAAGAAAATGGCGATTAAGCATTAATGTAAATGCGAAATTTTAAGCTCTTTTTCACAGGAATCTATTGAGTTTTCGATAAACTTCATTTCAAATCATTTGAAGCCATATGGATGTCCATATTAGCGGCGAGATAAGAATTTAAAAAAATACATTTGTGTAATTTTTGAAAAAAACAAAAGAATACCCCAAAGTGAGCTTTACTTCATATCAAACAGTGCGACTATCCAATAGAAAAATTTCAAGAAAAAATTTGGAGCCATTTTTGAGAAAATGGCGTTTGACCGTTTCAAAATGCGGAATCTTGTGCTCATTTTAGCGGAAAACATTTGAGTTTTCAAGAAACTTTGACGTTATTTAAAGCACATATACTCATAAATATAATAATGTAAAGAAATGGCCTTTAATGTAAATTTTGCCGACGGGAGAGAAAGTCGAAAAAATTTCATTCTTGAAATAAAAAATAACAAAAGAATACAGTTATATGGCGTTTATGTCATAGTATAGGGTTCGTTTGGAACTAACCTTACCAAAAATTTTAAGAAAAAAATTGGAGCCGTTTTTGAGAAAATCTTGTTTTTGTAATTTTTGAAAATTGCAAATATTGCACGATCTATTGCACGAAAACGACTAAAATTTCCAAAAAAGTCCATATGAGCTAATTGAAAGAACTATTTATGAACAACAAATTTCATTTGTCGAAAAAATCTGTCTTCTATTTTGTAGTTGTAGGAAGAGGCCGAGAAAAATCAAACTTTTGCAGTTTTCGAAAATTCAGAGTTAACTGTGAAAATCAGACCTATGCCACATTTATAAGTGTATTTTACTCTAGTCTTACAAGAAATTAAAACAAAAAAATTGGATCCGTTTTTGAGAAAATTTTGAGAATGGTCGGTGGGCCTTATGTAAAGCACCCCCAAATATTAAAGAATTGTTTTCAAACCCTCAAAGCGTCAGCTAGAGCCAGATCGACAGAGCTTTCTACATTTTGAAAAATATTGTACATATGGTTTAGGCTCTAACAGTGTTTACGGACGGACAGGCGGACGGACGCTTTACTTCTGTTTTTTCGGCATCAAGGACCCAGAAAACAGAAATTCTGGCTACACCACATGTTAGAAAATTTTTTCTCTTAATTTAGCAACTGGTTTTATGCCCTTTTTCACCACCATAGCCCGGCAATGAGTTTTTTTCTGCCGAAAATCCGCCGTTCTTTTCGCGCAGCATTACATAACTTTCTCTATACTACGTATATTACTCCGTATATACGTACGTATACGAGAAAGTAAAAATATTGTCGAACAAAAAGAAACAATACGTAATATCATATCTTATGTTTCCAATTTTTCTCATTTCTTTACGAGGTTTTCAAATTTATTTCGTGATACATGAGTAATCGAAGAAAAATGGTTTCAATTCAGTTTTCTGTTTCAAACAGAATTGTATGCGCGAATGAAAATGAAATTTGTGCAATTGGCTGTCGTGAAGCTAACATTTATGAATCTCTCAATGTAGTCAAATCTCAAACTGAATGTCCATATAAATTAATTTGAACAGTAAATTAAATTTATTATGTTAATTATTATGACGAATGAAGATACTTTCGCATTTTATTAGTACAATAGTATAATAATATTTATTATGTGAATGTGTTTAGATTTAGGCATACGGTAGGAATGAAATCAGATCGAACAGGTTGTCAGGGTGACAAGTGTAAATAAACAAGCCCGGGAAAAATAAACGCTCCTAGTGCAGTGAGCTCTAGTGTAGACTGGAGGCTGCGCACTGTGCTGAAAAATCCTGACGGTCCGGCATGATGGTGAACGTCTATTCTGTCCTAGTTGTCTCAGAACCAAATAGCTGGAATTAGCGTCTCAATTTTCAACATTCCTACTCTTATATTGTCAATAAAACGTAATAAAAAGTTTAAAGTAACCAATATTTAATAATTTTACATTGCAGTTTACATACAATACTTTAACAAAATCCAGTCTTCTATTTTTGAGGCATTTTTTATTCACGCAGGAGGGTGTTCTTGGTTTGCGTATCTTTTATTATTTCGTTAAATCAATTTATAGCAAATAATAGTCGTCGGAAACCTAAAAAATTAAAGTAATGGATACCAAACAAAGTGTTGTATACCAAAATAAGAACATAGACAATTTGTAACACAACAATTTATTTATCTCAATCTCCAATAATCTCTACCTCAACACACGCACGTTCACCATAGTCTTTTTCCCAGTTGCGACGGCTACGCATCCAAGTTCCGAGTGGCCGAGGCCTCCAGCCCTCCAACCCTCCGCTCGGTGTCCCCCTCCCCGCCGGGGAGGGGTGGCTGCTCTGCCCCTTCCCGTTCCCGGTCGCCGGGTGGCGACGGGGCGCGCTCGCTGCTCCCTCTATCCGCGGTGCGGGTACTTCCTATCCCGCGACGCCGCCGACGGTGTTTCCGTAGTGTCTGCTCCTACAGATACTACACCCTCCCCGCCTAATTGTGGGCGTAGGGAGCGGAGCGCTTCTGTAAGCGCGCACTGCGGCGCCTGGGCGCCACCAACCGCTGCTGCTGCTGCTTGTATTGCAGGGGCAACCCCTCTGGTTGCTGATGCGCCTCCCCACCAGCGGCCGTCTCCTCCATCTCTGCGTCGCCGCTGTCTGGTGGCGGCGCTGCTGATGATTCTGCTGTACCCGCTCCGGTCTCGGGTGGTGTGCCTCTGCTCCGGGGGCTGTCTCGCTCATTTCGCTGTCGCTGTCAAAGAGGCGGGCCCGTCCAATTAGCCGCGGGTCCTCCTGCTGCTGTTCGTCTTCCGCCTCCCGTTGCTCTGCTGCTTCTGCTGGTTGCTGCTCCTGTGCCGGCAGCGTACTCCTAATGGGCTCTCTCTGAAAACCAAACAGCCTGCCTAAATTTCTATCCGGTTCTGCTACCCTTGTCTGTAGTGCTTCGTCAACTTCTGGAATCTCGAAGGTCCTGCGCCTGATGTGTTCCTGATGTCTCCTAACTATCTTGTACTGCGTTCGTACTACATACACTCTAGCTCCTTCTACTTTCAGTATTTTGCCCGGTACCCATTTGGGGTCATCCCGGAAGCTTCTGATGAATACCTGATTTCCCACTGCGAACTTCGGCTCTACCTGCCACTTCCTGGTTTCACCTGTTGGCTGCATCAAAGATAACAGCGTCCTCGGTTGCCGCCCGTGTAACCTCTGTGCGGGGCTCATTCCATCCCTCCCCGGCATAGCCCTATACGAGGCCAGCAACGATAGGACTGCCTGCTCCCTACTGACTCCATCATACTTCGCTTTTGCCATAGCCGATTTGAACGTTTGTACAAAGCGCTCGGCCTCGCCGTTTGAGCGGGGGTGGTACGGGGGTGCTAGAATATGCTTAATTCCGTTACTATCACAAAACCTCTGGAACACTTCTGCCGTAAATTGGGGACCGTTGTCCGAAGCTATCGCCCTGGGCAATCCTTCAATACTACAAATTCTCTGCAGAACTCTTACCGTGGCGTGTGCCGTCGGGTTCGACATTTCTGTCACATATGGGAAATTTGTCTGTGCATCCGTCACTATAAGCCAAGTTGATCCCTGGAAGGGGCCCGCGAAATCTATGTGCAACCTATCCCACGGCCCTTCTGGTTCTGGCCAAGAGACCCATTGCTGCCTGGGATTCTTTTGATATGCTTGGCAACTTCGGCATTCTCTGATCATTTTTTCTATATCGCGGTCTATACCTGGTCAATAACAATTCTACCTGGCTAACTGCTTTGTTAATACAATTCCCCAGTGCCCTCTATGCAATGTTCTTAGCACTTCACTTCTGAGACTGGCTGGCACTACCACTCTAACGCTGTCTCCTGTGCTCAGGAGCAAAATACCTGCTTTCACCGACAAACGCTCTTGTAGCTTGAAGAATGGTATATTCCTTCCTCTCGTCGGCCAACCTGTACGGACGTATTCCCGCGTTTTCTTCAAAACGGGATCTTGATCGGTGGCCCTCGCTATGCGTCTTGCGTCCACTGGAAACTGCTGTACTGCCCGGTTCTGCTCCATATCTATCTGCAACGAATCTACCTCCAAACTGTCAAACTCTGCATCATCGCCCACTGGCAAGCGCGACAACGCGTCCGCGTTCGCGTGTTGTGCCGTACTCCTGAAAATGATTTCATAATTATAATCCGATAAGAATAACGACCATCTCTGAAGTTTCCTTACCATATTATCCGGTACCTTCTTTGTAGGATGAAACAAAGCCACCAACGGCTTATGATCTGTAATTATAATGAACTTATTACCGAACAAGTAATCATTAAACTTCCTTACACCATAAATTACAGCTAGCGCCTCCTTTTCAATTTGAGAGTACCGCCTCTGATGCACATTAAGCGTTTTGGAAGCAAACGCTACCGGTACCTCTTCTCCTCTCTCATTCTTCTGGGACAACACTGCCCCTATGCCATATTCGGACGCGTCTGTAGCCAAGGTTACCATCTTTTCTGGGTTAAAATGCGTAAGCTTCACTGCTTCTATCAGGTGCCCCTTAATAGTATCGAATGCTTGTTGACACGCCTCAGACCAAGCGAAACGCGCTCCTTTCTTCCTTAGCGCGTTAAGTGGGGCCGCTACTGTAGCAAACTGCTTAATAAACTTGGCATAATAGTTGGCCTTACCCATGAACGACTGCAACTGCCTAATGTTGGCCGGAGCTGGTAGTTGCATGATTGCTTGGACATTTTCTGCTGTGGGCTTTACTCCTTCGCTATCTAATACATGCCCCAGGTATTTTATCTGCTTCCTGAAAAATTCACATTTCGATAGTTTTGCCTTCAGACCTTCCTGCCGCAACTTACATAACAGCTGTTCCAGGTTCCGCAAGTGTTCTTCGTTTGAAGCGCCCGTTACCACGATGTCGTCGAGGTAGCTAATACACCCTGGTATCTGGGCTATTACCTGCTCGATGTAACGTTGAAAAATTGCTGCCGCTGATGCTACACCAAATGGCAACCTCTGGTACTGCAACAACCCAATTGGTGTGTTTACTGTTAAGCATTTCTTTGACTCTTCGTCCAGGGGGAGCTGCAAATACGCTTCCTTCAAATCTATTTTAGAGAAATATTTCCCACCCGAAAGCTTCTGGAATAAATCCTCCGGCTTTGGTATCGGATACTTCTCCACCTGAAGTTGGGCATTAACTGTCGCTTTAAAATCCCCACACAGCCGGATACTCCCATCTGACTTCTTTACAAGCACTAGCGGTGTTGCCCAATCACTAAAGCTCACCGGTGTTACTATCTCTTCTTTTATCATTTTCTTGAGCTGCCTCTCTACCTGTTCCCTGAGTGCCAACGAAACTGTCCGCGCTTTGCAGAATCTTGGGCGCGCTTCCGGTTTCAGGTGAACACGCGCCTCAAAATTTGCTGCTTTCCCTAGCTGGGGCGCGAAAAGATCAGCATATTTTTCTGTTAATTCTTCGATTTTATCGAAAGGCACCTCCTCAGATACCATGTTTACCTGATCTTGTATCTTGAAACCGAATTTGTCGAATGCATCTAGTCCCAGGATGTTGGTTGTGTCGTACCTATCTACCACCCATATCTTTATTCTTCTCGTTACTCCCTTATATTTTGCCGCTACTTCTATCACTCCTTTTACCGGTATCGGCTTTTTGTCGAAAGTTCTCAACTGTATGGCTGCTTTGTCGTATCTTGGCGCTCCGATCTTCTGATACGTTACTAAATTCATAAGTGTCACGGGTGATCCGGTATCTATCTGAAATTCCACTGCTGACTTATTAATCACCAGGCTTGTGCTTATCCTATTATCTTTACCAGAGCTCAATACTTCATTAACCTCACCTGCTTCATTACCATCGATTTCCACTAATTTACGTGCTTTCTTATCTATCTTGCCTTTTACTGTGCATACTGACTGTATGTGACCCACTTTATTGCATCTGAAACATTTTGCTTTGTAGAATCTACATTCCTTCCTATCATGTGATACAAAACATCCTCTACATGACTTCAGCTTGCTACTGCTTTCCGTCTCTCTAATTGTCGGTTTTTTTCTGACCTCGGCTTTATGTTCAACTCTTTCCTTTACTTGCATTACGTCTCGACCCGCTTCCATTTGCTGCGCCGTCGATGTCGTGACCTCGTGGACCGATGCTAACTTGCATACTTCCTCTAACGGCGGATTATTCTTCTGCAACGCCTCGTATCTAACTTTATCTTCTGGCGTATGTACTACTAACATGTCCCTAATTAGACTCCCAGCATACGACTTTCCACATTCACAAGAAAATCCGCACTCTCTGGCTAACCCTTTCAAATGTACCACCCATTGTGCATGAGTTTGCCCCAACTGCATTCTACTTTGATAAAATCTGTAACGAGCGGCTATTACATGTGGCTCTTTAATATAAAACTTGTTCAGTTTATCCATGATCTCACTAAACTTAAGGCTCTCCACTGGCTCCTGCGGACTAAGCTTCTGCAACAACTCGTACATCTCGCTGCTTGAAATACTTAAAAAAAACGCGCGCTTGCTGTCCTCGTCTGTTACCTTGTGGAAGGCCAGGTGTTGCTGCAACCTTGCTGCGTACGAGCACCATTTCTCCTTGCTCTCGTCAAAGCTGGGGAAAAACGGTAATACCTGCCGCTGAGGAGCTGACGCAGTCATGGCCCCGATTGCCTGCAGTAAAGCGGTGTGCTGTTGTTGCTGCAGTAGTTGTTGTTGTTGCTGCCTCTCCTCCTGTCGTTGCAACTGTTGTTGCATTAGCACTATTAACTGCGCCACCTGATCGCCTGTAGCCATCTTCGTTTACCTCGTCGCCAGTAAAATTGTTGTATACCAAAATAAGAACATAGACAATTTGTAACACAACAATTTATTTATCTCAATCTCCAATAATCTCTACCTCAACACACGCACGTTCACCATAGTCTTTTTCCCAGTTGCGACGGCTACGCATCCAAGTTCCGAGTGGCCGAGGCCTCCAGCCCTCCAACCCTCCGCTCGGTGTCCCCCTCCCCGCCGGGGAGGGGTGGCTGCTCTGCCCCTTCCCGTTCCCGGTCGCCGGGTGGCGACGGGGCGCGCTCGCTGCTCCCTCTATCCGCGGTGCGGGTACTTCCTATCCCGCGACGCCGCCAACGGGATTTCCGTAGTGTCTGCTCCTACAGATACTACACAAAGTCTCATCTAATAACACAGGCGGACGGACAGACGGACAGATGTTTTACCGTCATTCGATGTTTCGGTAACAAGGACCCACAAAACAGGGATTTTGACTACACCTCGTGTTAGAGGATTTTTTTGTAAATTTAGTAACTGGATTTATCCACTTTTTCGTTACCAGGGCTCAGTAACAAAGAGTTTTTCTGGCGAAAATTCGCCGTTGTTCGCACATTTCATAACTTTCTCTCTAATCCGTAGCAAGAAAATAGAAGGAAGGGTAGGGAATCAGGAGCCCAAGAAAACGTGTGCAGATTATACATTTCCCATATCAATCTCATACCTCTTTTACTCTTTTTGTCGATAAGAAGAATTAAAAAATAAAGATATTCCGACTCATAAATCAAGCTACTCATATGTAGCAGGAACCCCTTGAAAAGAAAACATTTCGTAGAGGTAGAAAAGTTTGAGGTAGTAATTATATTGAATGAGAGGCTATTCTCTATGTTGACAACATGTGTTATCTTAACTGAAAATAAACTAAAATTACTATTAACATCATTCATTACAATTTGAATGATGAAGTATATATGCTTCATTTCCCCTGACGCATTCATACTAGCGAATTTTGTGCAAGCTCAACAGAGGATAAGTTATTGCCAACAAGGCACAGAAAGAGAGAAGAAAGAGGGAGGGAAAGATGGCGTATGAGAAAATGAGATAGTGTTTATGCGAACGGAGGCGATAGGTTGTTTGCGCCTTGTTTTTTTCCTGACGCATACATAGTGTTGGAATATGCTCTGATTATACTCATGGGTTCGACATCGGTAGCTCAGGGCCTGGCAGCAGCGTCTAATGCGCGTAGTCGAAGGCTGTGGGTTCGAATCCCGCAAAAGACAGGTCTTCACCCTGTGGTCGTGGAGCGATTTTGATTTGATTTTGTTTTATTTTAGCAATTACAAATTGTCGTGCACCAATGCTGGAGCATTTCTCAGAACCATCAATTTATGCATCATATTATTTACAAATGATTTCTGAACAATTAAACAAATTAAATAGAATATATTAACTTCTTTGTGATGGCTTTTCTCAATAATATTACAGAACATACATAAAACAAATAGCTGAAGTCACGGTAAAGAATGAACTGAATAACTAAGTAGAATAATTGAATGAAAGGATAACTGAATAAAAAATAACTAGATACAAAAAGAACTCAATAAAATAAAAACTGAAACATTATTAAATAAGATTAAAGACATAATTTATAATAATTTTCTTCGTGTTGCGATTTTTGATAAAATCCCTGAACATTATGGAAGATATATTTTGTTGTAACTGTATCGTCAAGTGTTAAGGGTAAAGGGTGCCATGAAATGGGTGAAATGATCGATTTCTGTTATTTTGGCTAAATAAATAATTCAAACCTTGCTCTTTCCAAATATATCAATTCTTTTCTTCTAGGATGCCTGTAAGTCCCTTTAATTCGTATTTAAATATCCTAGTGTGCATGAGACACGCCCCCTTTTTTGACCTGCATACAAGTAAGGTTATTTTGTTCGTAATTTTGAAGGCATATTGGGTTGTTAATGAGTTATAGAAACATGCTCTTGATCATACGTTAGTTGGATTGGTCTTTACCACTGAAGATGATTCAGAATATGAAGTAGGAATGTGCTAGAAGAACAACGGCAAGTATAGCGTTTTTCAAAATGGCATTTCCCGAAACTGTACTTATTTTCTGCACCTTTATGCAGATTTATACACCTTTTTTCAGAAACTATTATTCACAATTTATTAAAATGTATAGAATACTTTACTCTATTGGCAATGTGCTCACATGTGCTTTAAGTAATGTTGAATAAAGTTTTTTTAAAAAACACCACAGTTTTCTGTAAAAATAAGCTCAAAATCCCGCATTTTCAGAAACGCTCAAACGCCATTTTTTTCAAAAGTTGCTTCACATTTTTTCTTGAAACGTTTGCAAGAGATAGTGGTAATGGCACTGTTGAATGTGACCTAAAGTTCATTTTGGTGTACTCTTGTTTTAACAAAATTACTCAAATGTAATTTTTTTTCAATATCTCTCACGCCGTTAATACGTACATTTCAATAGATTTGTATACATTATTGCATTTGTTAGCGGAAGTGCTTCAAATGACTTCAAATAAAGTTTTTCGAAAACTAAATAGATTCCTGTGAAAAAGAGGTTCAAATTTCGTATTTACATTAACGCTTAACGCCATTTTCTTAAAAACGGCTCCAAATTTTTCAATGAAAATTGCTATTTAGTATGACGTTTTAGCCTTCTTTAATATTCTTAAATTAATATTTGAATTCTACTACTTGGAAATCGAAAAGTTGTGAAAATGTTTTTAAAAAAATGGAATTTGAGCGGCGATAGATGGCAGCAGGCAAGAAGGAGAGGCAAGACTGTACATTACCTATCCACAAAAAAGAAATTAGAAAACTTTACTACGAGAAAGTCTGTGCCATGCTGTAGCAGCTCTAGTTTTAAGATTTGAGCTCTCCAGGTCGGTCTTCGTTCGAGGTGCCGATCAAGATATTTTACTAATTAAGTTTTTGGTTATTGTTTGTTGTTAATTTTTACGGGGGGACAAGTATTGTTCCTTAGTGTGAAAGTTACGTGTGAAGATTTGGTTTCATTTAGTTGAATTTCCCATTTTTTAAATCTCTCGGAAAGGGTATAGCGGAATTAGGTGATGAAAACTGCCCCAAACCAAATCCATAATCGCGATACTCATATGAAAGAGAATAAAAAATGGCGCAGATTCCGAAAAAAAAATATCTTCTAGGGCAGGGCCGTCAAACGGAGCCCGTGCGTTCTCGGAGCACGCTTGCGCTCTGCAAGGGCACGCAGTGCCCGCGGCGAAGAGAAGTCTCCGATTTCTCAGGGATGCACGTTAGTTTGTTTTTTAACACATTATTTTTAGGTAGATTACATCGTTCAGTACAATCACTTTACAGATTTTTTCATACTTATTCTAGTTAAAATTCTAAGCTAACTTAATCTGTACATTGAAGAGGATACTTTAGGGGAGAACCTGGGGGTTATAAATCCTGGTTGGCTAAAATTTTGAGGAAGGCTTCAAACGGAAATCTATTTTTTATTCGGGTGTGGGTAAGATTTCTCGGTAGTTTGTAATGAGCTTCTGCTGCTATGTCTGTTAGGTTTTGATAAAAGTTGTGTTATATATGTGCTATTTGGTTTATTGTTGTATCGATGTTTAATTCTGAATGAAGTTGTTTATTACTTATGAACCAGGGGGTTAAAATAATAATAATAATAATAATAATAATAATAATAATAATAATAATAATAATAATAATAATAATAATAATAATAATAACAACACATTAGCAACTACTGATTCTGAAAAAGGAGAACTACGCAAATCATTTTGAACTCCCCTTTACTAATAATCTCCCTTATAATATTTCCTTTACACAAAACATAGTTCAATCAAGAGCTAACCCACTTAATACAGTTCCTGAAAAAATTAAATTTATTTTCCCATCTGAAATAAAATACATAATTTCCTAACTTAAAAAAAGAAATCACCAGGCTTAGATCTAATTCCTAATATTGTAATTAAACATTTACCATATCCCATCCTCAGTTCACTAACAGCTATATATAATGCATGTTTCAAACTCAACTACTTTCCAAACTCCTGGAAAACTGCACTTATCCTGCCAATTCCTAAATCCAACATAGATCAAACTAAACCTGAAAATTTCAGGCCAATTAGTTTGCTGCCAAATTTTTCAAAAATATTTAAAAGAGCAATTTTAACCAGGATTAATAAATTTGTAAATCAAAATAATATTCTTCCTAGTAGTCAATTTGGTGTTAGACGTAACCATTCTACTACGCATCAATTGTTACCTTTAACAGCTTATATTACCACCAAATTCCAAAAATTACATCATACTCTTGCTATATTTTTAGATGTAAAAAAAGCTTTTGATCAAATCTGACATGATGGATTACTTTTTAAATTGAGAAATATTGGTTTCCCAAATTACTTACAAAATATAATAAAATCCTTTTTAGTTAATCGAAGATTCAAAGTTCAAATAAATAACACTCTCAACTGATCACAATATACAAGCTGGACTTCCCCAAGGATCTTCCTTATCACCTATGCTTTTTAATGTTTTTATTTCTGATATGCCTTACCTCTTACATTCAGATATTGCCTTATTTGCGGACGACACTGCAAAATTAGGCTGAAAAAATTGGAGAGACGGGTAAAAATAGTTGAATTTTGAGGTATTTTTGTCAACCAGTTCTGATGCCAAATTCAAATAGAAAAAAGTAAATACATTTTTGAAATGAATTTTCGACGTGATAACGGAGTACTCTCTCAGTTTCCCCCCTAGAATGTGTCTTTTAATATTCTATAACATATATTTTTTTCAGATTTTTAATCAATGTGGACGATAATAAAAGGAGATTAAAACCAATTTTATCAGTTCAAAAATTTGAAATTCGCGCCAAAATGTGATTTGGAAATGTGTATCGATTTTCCGCAGCATTACGTAACTTTCTCTATACTACGTATATTACTTTGTCTATACGAAATGTATGCGAGAAAGTAAAAATACAAAAGATAATTTTGCCAAAAATGGTTCCAAATTTTTTCTTTAACCTTTTGTAAGGATAGTGCTAAATACACTCTATCAAATGACATAAACACCATATATCTCTATACTTTTGGTTTTTCAAAAATTACAAACATTTTTTTTTACTTGGCTCTCACCACATTATTTACAAAGCGGCAATTTGTTCACATTATTGAATTTGAATACATGTACATAAGTTATGTTATATAAACTTTCTCAAAAACTCAAAAAAGAGTTTTATGTGAAAATGAGCTCAAAAGTTTGCATTTTCAGAAACTCTCAAACGCCATTTTGTCAAAAACGGCTCCAGATTTTTTCTTCAATTTTTTTCCAACGGATAGTGCTAATTGCACTCTTAGAATTGAAAAGTTTGGTTTGCTATATTCTTTTGTTTTTTCAAAAATTACAGAATGGTATTTTTTTTAATATTTCTCACGCCGTCAATATACACATTTCCAGCGATGTGCAAAATCTACTACATTTGCAAGTTAAAGTCCCTCAAATGACTTTAAATGAAGTTTTTTGAAAACTCAAATATTTTCTATGAAAAAGAGATTTAAATTTCTCATTTATAGTAACGGTTAAACGCCACTTTCTTAAAACGGCTCCAAAGTTTTCAATGAAGATTGTAATTTATGACGAGGTTTTACTCTTCTTTAATATGCTTAAAGTAATAATTCTGTTCTATTATTAGGAAACCGAAAAATTGTGAGAATTATTAAAGAATGTTCTTTGGATGTCGATAGATGGCAGCTGGCAAGAGGAGGGGGAAGACCGTAAAGCCAGAACGCATAAAGGAAATTAGAAAACTTTACTCCGAGGAAGTCTGTGCCATTCTGTAGCACCACTAGTTTTGAATGATATTGCTGATCCACCTTTAGCTCTGTCGTCTGGATGCTTACAGTCATAATTGTTGTAGTTGCGTAGAGAGAAATGACGTTTGCTTGTGTGGTGTGTTTCAGAAATTAACATTATATCTGTATCTAGGTTTATTGAGAATACGTCTCATTCTCGGGGGTGTTGAAAAATTGAGTTTGCTTTCCACCTTCCGATTCGGTAGGTGTTACTCAAATTCTTGTTATTATTTTCGACATGAGGTTGAGTAATGTTGCCATTTGTTCAGCTTGATTACATATAATTAGTTCAAGTTTCTTAAAAAATTGACTTACATGAATAATTAGCTCGTTTTCAACTTTAGGCGCGTTTTCATTAATAAGTGCTTCAGAGAATGTACGTGAGGTCAGAGGTTTTGCAGCTGAAGGATGTCCTAGTGTTGAAAATTCAGATTCGAGAGCTACATTTGGCGACCTGTTTACATGTTTTCTTTCGTTACCTTGCATCTGTAAAGAACTCGATGTAACACGAGTATATCGTAACATTTTACGATTTGGGAGTCTCTGATAGACTTCGTAGCTCTTGTAGTTAGCTGGGTATTGGCCTTCGCAAAGTACGCATTTTGGAGGGGCGTCTTTGACCTTATCGCAGTCACCAGTGGGGTGATCTTTACCGTATTTAACGCAACGATATGGAAGGCCACGGTATCGTTGGGTGTGGTTGTAGGCTTGACATCTTTTGCACTGAACTATGTCACTTTTTTTTTCGTGGAGCTTCAAATTTTACTTTTGCATTTAAAAGATTTTCAATTTCATAAATGTTTTTATTATTATCGTTGGATTCGAAATTAATAAAGAAAATTGGCAAAAGAACTTTGGTCATTCTATGTTTAATGTTGTAGATATGTCGTATTTTGTGGCCTTTCTCTTCAATAGGGTATTTCAGTGATTATACGATTACAATATTTATCTTCTTACGAAGTAAGGCGAATAAGTAAAAAGTATATGTGTTGTCATTGTAACTGTGAGTTGGGAGTTCTACAAATAATAGTACTACCTATAACTTGCACTATATAGTCGGATGTTGTACCAGAATGTTTCATCATAAGAATTTAACGTAACCGCCATAAACAAGAGAATATCTGTGCCATGTTTTAGCACCATAGTTTCTTCAGAAGTTTCACCGGCGTAAAAATGTGTGATGACATTTCAAATACACTTTTAGAAGGTAATCGCGAAATGACAATATTTTTCACGGATATGTTAAATAGTAAAATGATATCACGTAAGCGTTGCGTAAGTTGGAAATGTTTCCCGTTTTGCTTAGAAAGATCTACACCTCCCTGCAAATAAACCTAATTTGCTGGTTACTTATTGACAAAATCAAAAGAACAATTATGCCAAAATATTAGAAAACAAAAGTTACCAAACATAAAATGTCCACAGTCATCTTGTTATAGCAAAAAGCCAACCATGAGCCTTCAAATAACATAAAATGCAATTTGTTTTTGGAGGTTTTGTTTCAGATACAGTACCATGACTGTTTCTGAACTTTGTACATTGCTATTGAAATAATGTCTTCAACAACGCACTTTTGGTTTGCTTTTCCTTATTTTTCCTGTGTGAAATGTTCAAATATTACGATGAGCTTGGGGTGAAACAGTATCTGCTTATCACGGAATATTATGAATTGCAAGGGACACATTGTTTATTGTGAGTGAATGACTATATAATACTTGCTGGCGCGTCAATACTTTGGTCATTAGTACCGTAAGTGTAGTGCATGCTATATCTGGAAGGTAGCGGTTTTCCTCCCGTACATGTGGGTTTGCGGGTATTTTCACACTTCAAGTATCTTCTCGTGAGGAGTATCGCTCCAGAACTGCCGGGTTAATCTCCAAGCTCCCGAGTAGTATCCCGACATGTTTAGAGCATAGTGTAGAGTACATGCGTGTGCATGCAAGGGAAGAGGAGGAAATAAGAATAATAATGGAAAGATCGCACGCACTCAGTGTTGCGTTTGTTAGGGTACTATTTCGCCTAGAATTAATCATAGAAACTACACGAAAAACTACCGATCACAGCATCCTAGAATTCTCCTTTAGGTCTCTGAATTTGGCTGTAGATAATGTTGAAAATCCTGTCACCGTCGGGACTCAAAATCAAGGACATTCCGGTCAACGGCACTGCAAAAGTAAAGATCACCAGATATCACAGCCGGTTTATTGCAATTATTGTTATGCCTGAGTAAATTATTATGTTTAATGCCCGAATCTTCGGCGAGCGATAAAATGTACACTCGTTATTACGTATGCAAAAAAGAAAAAAATGCCCATTGATAACCAAACATATGGACAGTACGTTCACACACGTTCATTCTTCGCCCGTGACTTTCTATTCGAAGGTGAAGTCTACCTAAATGTTTACTTTGTGTTTACTCGCTTATTATGTGGCTTCGCTGTTCGACGTCTGCTAAGAGGAATCATTAGCACTAGGCATCCAAGCGCAGATGATCCCGATGGGACCTCTACGTCATAACTCGTAACCAATGAGTAACTCAACCCATTCAACGCAACAAGGGTTCAACAACAACAGAGCAACTTCTGTTTAGGAGATATCTGCTAAGTTTGAAGCTATCAGCTCTGAGGTTGATTGAGCGAAAAAGCACAAACATTTCGCTCCGCGGGTGAGCGAATCCCTTTACCAGATCCCTGAGGGGGGCCATCCGAATTATTGATTGATGTTTTCAGGAACGTTAACTGATATGGGTTCTAGTCTCGTTGGTGAAGTGAGGGTTTTACTCGAGAAGTAGAGGTGTTCCTTCCTCACTGGGTAGTGAATTCCTGCGCTGACCAACTTGCGGGGGATTTTCCCCTCCAGATATCCCCCCCCCCCCCCGCGTCAGATCAAGTTCTAAGCCTTCGACATGTGTGGTTGTGTAGGGCTTGTATGTGTCAGTACAATAATACGATAGCACAGTAGGAAGGGAAAGTGAAGATAACGCGCGGTTCGTGACCTGTTTGTTAGGGCACTGCCGCGGCTTTCGCCTGGTACCGATCGAAAAAAACACGGAAAACTACCGAACAGAGCAGTCGGCCGCAAGGATTCTCCTCCGTACACCGACTGAATTCGACGTAGCTACTCGTATAAAGTTAGTTATAGAAATCCGCCTCAATCGGGACTCGAACCCTATCATCTCTCGGTCTCTGTTGTTGCAATGCTGGGATACTCAGCTAAATTCAGTCGATTGTAGAATACGAAACCAAGGGAACCACACGGGAGGTGAGAATATCCGAGAATCTAATGGTCCCTCTGGCACGTCTCTCACTACACCGCCTTCCTAAAGAGACTCCTCGTTGTTGCGATGCAGTAATATACATTCGTCGCCATCTAATTCAATATCTGACTTTCGTAAATAAATTATTGTATGCAATATAATCAACAATGTTTTATAAATTTGTTCGAAATATTGAGGAACTAGTTTCTCGCATAGAACCGATCATTCAATTTACACCAGAGAATTTCTTTGTTGTAGATTGTCAGATACAGTCACATCAGTAGTTAATAAAATGAACGTAGACAAACAAAACATTTAAACATAGAAAAACTCTTGCATTCTGTTAGAATCCTAGCTGGAAAATCAGACTATGCATGTGACTCTTGACACTGTAAATCCTACGGTAGTAACAAATAATTCGAAAATATTACTGACTATAATTGAGCCATACATACTAAAGATAATAAACAATAGAGCATTGGTGCAGCAAAGTAAAAATTCCTTACTCGCTCTTTGCTTTCGTATGTTGATAACATAAATTACAATAAGACAGAAATAAAGCAAAAACTCCCGGTGATATGGTAACTTACGATTTAAATGTGGGTAATAAAACTATATACTGAACAAATCCCCTAGCTTTCATGATAACGAGACAGATTTTGAATCTAAAAGTTGATAACCTCGTAACAGTGGAAAACTTTATTAACCGATCATTTAATATTATAGCCAGGAAAACCACATAGAATACACATTAACAAACATCACTTAAGGAAAACCAAACAATAGACCTAAATCAAAACAAAACCTTTGTTTTCTCAATTTGTTAGTCATGATTTTGTATGCTTTAAAATATTCCATCATCAAGAGTCGAGTGTTCTTAGCTATCAATACAACCGCCTAAGTATTGTCTAGTTTCCTGTGCGTCATTTATTTTCATTTCCGATTTGCAGAGACACTTATTCCTTCATTATGCTGTTTATCCGACAATTGAAGATTTCAACATTCAATATCACATTTACTTTTCAACACTCTGTATGATTGTGTGGCTTCTTTATGTAATAATATACTTTCTGTAATATTATTTCATTTCTTGAATTTATTTCTGGAAAGTTCCCCAAATGTTTCAATGTTTTGGGCCGTTGGCAAGTGAGTAAGTTACAGTGAGCGCTTGCAGTGGATACTGAAGAATTTCTAAAACGTCGGCATGTAATTTACATATAATTATTTCTTGGATCACTTGTAGATATGGTAAATCTATAATTATGTTCATTATAGATGGAATTTCTGCGTTATCTACCTATAAAATTTATATTCTTTGTAATGAAATAATTAATTAACTGAAAGTAAAAAAGGCAATGTTTTTGGATATTTACCACCAAACTCTTTTATCCCAGCGTTTCAGGTTTCAGGTAATGAAAAGCTGTCTCCGATTGCTCAGAATAAACATCCATTAACTAATCCATTCTTATCTTCACGACGGCAACGCTCCTCATAGGACGTCTCTCCACTTGAGCCAGGGTAGGGCCACCCTGCCAATCCAGAGCTGCCAACTTTCCGGGTTGGTACCGGAGTCAACTTAAACCCACAATATGTCTGGACGAATTGCTATTCAATAATAATGCATGAGTATATGGCATATACTATACGCCACAACCACTGCCCCGACGAAACCCGGAGCCCAACTAAGGGACACCCGGCTGTTAACTCGAGCGACTCGGAACCTCCAACTCATCTAGTCACTGCACTCAGCTTAGCATATATGACGAAAATGACGCCGGAAATCAGGACAACACATTCCAGTTGGTGAAGCTATCTGAAACTGGGTAACTTTGTGTTGTGTACAGACGACTCGCCTTCAATATCTGGTTACCGGGGTTCAAATATCGTGTGGAATATGAATGGAACAAAACGGATTCGCAGCGGTGTTTCAGATACCCCAGTTTCTCATGCCTATAAGCGTATCATTTCTCCATTATCATTTAAGTCATATTAACATCATCACCCATTCAACGATTTATCCATCATAGGTATAGTCAAAACGACTGACGATCATGATTATGAATTTGATTGGTATGCACCGATACATTACATGCACTGTTCTCAGCTTGGGCGTACGTCCAGTAGATCATTATCATTAAGAAATAACTTCTGTATAAGTTGTCATGTTCTTGTATTATTGCCTAGTGAGGATTATCTTATTTTCGGCCTTCTTTTTTCTTTCCACTTGGTTTAGTCATAACATCTGAGAATCTGTCCATGTAAAATTTTAAGAGGAGAAAAAGTCAGTGGCGATTATTTTTTTGTTTCTGAGGACAATAAATCAGATGTATATAGTAAATAGTGGACGTGATGTAACTTGGTGTTTAGTGCTTTTCACAACTTGGGAGAACTGTGACACTGCAGTTTGACCGTTACCATTTTAGAATGAAATATTACTACTATTGCCAGAAAACGTCGTGAATATGTCAACCTCACTCCAGCTGAAGATCTCCAAAGTTAACAAATTTATTGATAAGTTTTGATTTCTTGTTGAATAAGAATTGGGAATTTTGTTTCTCTTAATGGAAAGATTCCTCGATATTGTTTTAAAATACACTTTAGAGAACTTCAACTCATTTTAAGTCAGTTTTCATTAGTATTCATAAGTATTCGTTGATAGTATAAGGTCTTAAAAA
This sequence comes from Teleogryllus occipitalis, assembly GCA_011170035.1. NCBI lineage: Eukaryota > Metazoa > Arthropoda > Insecta > Orthoptera > Gryllidae > Teleogryllus > Teleogryllus occipitalis. The sequence goes on along the minus strand of BLKR01003441.1, from coordinate 32,608 downwards.
TGGGACAACTATACTTGAGATTCACAACTTCGAAAAAATTCTTCCATGTCTGTCTAGGCATTTGATTTTGTTACACTAAGCCGTTCATTCCCCAGGGAGATTGTTGTCAATGAGTAGTAAAACTATAGGGGATGCTTCTTAAGATAAGGAACACAAAATGTTGAATGAAAATACGTCCAAAATGTAACGGTTCCTTTCTCCAGTACGTCACTTTCTCAATGACGATAGTGTTCTCTTTGACATCCGGATAAGTTTTTTATCGGTAACATTAGTGTTTTCGCTTCAGTGCTAATGCCCATTCAGCGCAGAGTATACGTGTTTAGAGTAGTGCAGCGCTGTGAAACGAGATTTCGGTATTCCAGTCGTGAACTGGTCAACATGGGTTTTACACACGCACAGGCAAATGGCGTTGGGATGAAGCTGCGCGGCGCAACAAATGTTTGCAACACTGCATCACCGATTGTATGAAACAGGGTTCGCTTGCGGGGATGGTAACCAAGGACACGTGCGCACTCTATTATACTAAGGAACCTACTTATTTCTGGATATATCTTTGTAAAGATGATTCCTGATTCTCTGATTCTCCCAGGGATATTTACCTGCAGTTTGTATACAAAGAACAACCCTGTCGTTTTAAAAACCTCTAGACACTGTAGCACCACCAATGTTCATAGTAATGTGCCGAGGATATTTCCCGAGCCTCCTTGGGCTCAAACTCTGCTTCTCTGATATTCACTTCATTGTAGCACCACTAGTTATCGTATTTTCATTTTCTTACTGTCGAAAACAGTTAAGCAGCGCAGTACAGACGTGCAGGAAACAGTGCAGCAGTGCTTGTTTACTGTTTGCAGTAGGCCCCTCGTTCGAGGCAAGCGTGGAGCACAGACGATTAGCGCACGCAAAGGCGGTCGTCGGCTAGCGGTCTGCACAGCGGGGCGGGGTGGGGCGGGGTGGGGTGGGGACGGGTGAGGCCGGGCGGGGCTGAGGCGGGGAGCAGAGGCGGGGCCGAGGGCAAGGGCGGTAGCAAGGCGGAGGCGGCATCGTGCGTGCACGTGGCCAGCGCCTCAGCAGCTGCTCAGTCGCGATGAGGCATACGCTGGTGCTGACAACTGCCGCGGCAACGACGGCGCCGTCGCTGGCGGCGGTGGCGACGGAGGCGGGGATGGCGGCTGCGAGGAAGCGCCGCGGCCGCTTCCTGCAACACCTGGCGGCGCTCGCAGGTGAGCTGCAGCGCGGGGCTTGCGATTGATTATTTTGTGTTTTCGGGTGTAGGGCATGTTTTTATAACGGGAGATGGCAGTGATCTTCTCCCTCTGGATGGCGAAATTCGTTGACTTGTGGGTTCGCCCAACCAGGTATCTCCCACAAAGAGAGGCACCGCCCCAGCCAGAACATGCTCTAAGCTCCCGAATGGTCTCCCGTCATGTGTGGTAGTGTAGGCATGTAAGCTAAGTGCGTGTAAGGAGGGGTAAGGATATGACGAGGAAGAGGAAGGAAAGATCGTGTGCGGTCCGTGGTTCGTTTGTTAGGGTACTGCTCTGGCATTCGCCTGGTATTGATCGGAGAAACCATAGAATACTACCCATCAAAGAAGCCAGCCACTAGAATTCTCCTCCAAACAGCGGCTGAACTCGACTCAGCTATTTAGCTAGTGTCGAAAATTCTGACACCGTCGGGATTTGAACCCTAAAATTTCCCAATCAGATGCACTACTGTGACATTAGTCAATGCCTTGACCTTTAATGACGGCCCTTTTTTTGTTTTGTTTTTTGTTTTGTTTTGGCTTTATCGGTTTGCCTTATAACGCCTAGATGTGACTCTCCCTCGTATCCGCCCGAAGTCGGTCTCAGTTAATCCAAACTATCTTGACTAGTGGATCGAACTTCGAAAACCGACCGCCTCCACTAAGGATTGGACTCATGTTGGAGTTTTAAGTCAGTGAGAGTGGGAAGCAATCATGCTACTCTTCATACCATTGGGAGCAGTTATCAACGAATAAAAATGAGGGAGACTTTTAGCCTAGCGGCCAGTGCGCAAACTTTCACCTCTGAGTACAAATCGCTGTCGACCCTCGTGATGAATGAGTAGTGGTCAAAGTGAGGGAGTGGTCGGTTTTCTGGAAGTCCTCCCATTTCTCCTGCCTCTAATTTCATCATTACTGTACGATGTTTTAACATATCATCATTGTACTTAAGGAAAAAATTTTATCATATAATCCACATTAGTTCACACAGGGTCAGAAATATTATTATTATTATTATTATTATTATTATTATTATTATTATTATTATTATTATTAAGTAAAAAATGGATCTTTTTTTTACGTTGGCATATGGATTTTCTAGGAAACAGGTCTAGACATCATTTGGGGCGCTCTCACGATGTTTCCAGGGTTCATTCATAACTTTCTATAGCACAGATGAATGCCCGTGCACATTAGAAGACGTGCCTCCCCAGAAATTATTATGCTTTAATTTCATAATTCTTCCTTTGGATAACCACATGGAAACCTCGAATTATATGTTATATTTTGCTTTTATTCTTGCGAAATACATAATATTGTCTTCGACTTGGATATGCCTTAGGGCTTGGGTTCAGTGAACAATTTACATCACGCTTATGGCAGTAAAATACGCGAGGACGTACGCTGAGGAGGCGGGGACGACGGAGCGGGAATGACAGGGCAGAGTAGGGCAAGGTAGAGATGGCGAGGGAAGGTCGCATGGGGAGGTCGGGCCGTACCATAAAATACATCTCTGCCATAAATTGTCCTTTTAAGAAAGACATTTTGCAACGGAAATGGTCGTTTATAATGCTTGAATATAAAAATATATTTCAACAAAATTAACTAGGAAAAATCTCAATGAAGTCCAGTTATCTCTTGTAGCAGAAATAATATATGCATTGACGCCATATTCATTCATGTTGAACATCTGAGTTATACCTATTTTGTACCTATTACCTAAACACTTGCGTATTATCTAAATCACTACATGTCGATATTACCGACACTCTGTACTGCAAATGTACAGTTATCAAACACTAGATATTCATTATTTTTGTGTAGATGACAACATTCTGAAATCATAACGATATATCTGAGTCCCGAGATTTTTCACCGTGAAGACGAAATTCCACTCTATTTTCGAAGAGATTTCAGGTAATCTTTGCGATATTTCCCTACCTGAATCCGCCAGTGTTGTGTACAGAGCACGCTATAACGACATAGCTAGCGTTAGCCTGTATTGTCGGTCGCAAAGAGAACTGAATGAATGTCACATCCGACTCCTGAAGGTATAGAGGTGAAGGCTCACGACAGACAAAAACAATTTTTCCAAAACACTGACCTATGATCAACTATGTTTATTTTCGTACGAGTTTTAATCAGAAAATAAAACTTTGATGGATTCATGTTTGAGGTCATAATTCGTTTTTGATGAAAGTGTTAGGCAAGAAAGAATCGCGCGCGATCTGTAGTCCGTTGTCTGTGATGCTCCTCCGACATAAACCTGAAGTTGATCGGAGGAAATCATAGAACCGAACTATCAAAAAAACCAGCTCGAGAATAGGTTTCAAACAATCAGTTTAGCTGGAGTCGAACCAATGGGACTCGAACTTAAGACCTCCCCGCCAACGAAAATGCGTCTATTGACCCGCCACATTACATGCAATCGCAGGTAGTTTATCGGAAAGTAAAATTTTTCGCTATGCAGGTTCCCAATCACCATGTCCTTGAACGTCGTTTTGAGCAATGCAGCTGTGATAAAGTCACATGCATTCTTATCAACGATTTTCCTTCAGATGTTTGGAAACATTGCATGTGTGACGACATTTCCTCGTTCGTGTGCAGGAGGTAGATAGTAACAATGTAGGAAGTAACAATGCTTTCGTTTCCATTTTCCTATTCCTCTTTCTCGCTATCCACCATTAAATGTTTTGTTTCCACTGCGTTTGAGCAATTCTGCAAGGCACACAAAGGGTGAAGGGGGAGCATGTACTCTTAGCAATCGAAATTAATGCCACATTGTGAATAGCAGCGCTGCTCAAATGCAGAGTGTGGGCCAGGCTGCCTTCGAACCAGAAGAAAACTCATAATAGGTTCCTACTAACAGTAGGTTTTGATACCACTCACCTTTCAGTTGAGCCTCCCCGCCTGCCATCCCACCTGTAGGGCTGACTCCATAACGGGCTAAGCCGGAGCTTCGCCCGCAGATAAGCACTGGGCCAGGGCATGTCTGGGCCGCGGCCCACTTGAGCAGCCCTGGTGTGTAATGTTATTTTTTCAGACTTGCCATTCGGGTTTTAAAAAGTTTGTCCCTGCTTTTTCTTGTTAATATGTTGATTCCCAACGGATTGTTGCCGACCGGAATTACAGAGTGAATAACACATTCATTGTTTTCCTGAACAATTTTGAAATGATCGTTAAGATCAAAAGTCCTCGAACATCACACACGACAAAGTCCAGAGTACCCTCACCTCGAAACTTCTCTAAATGGCGGGTTTTTATAATTTTCCGAAAAAAATAAAGGCTTTTTTCAATAAAATTTATTAACGAAATTCTTTAAAGTTCACGTGTTAAAAATTCCAAAACCTTGTAAATACTCAAATTTATAACCCAACACACAGAGAAAATAAAGTGTTTGTGCCTGGTTATTCATGATAAAAATCCCATCATTCTCGTGGTTAGCAGCAGCAAAATGCTGCTGAACAAAACCACACAAAATGGTTTCCTAAAAAGGACTCTATTAACGAGCAACAATTAAAATACTCTCTTATCAAACAGCAATAAATTAAATATTTAAACTAAAACGGACTTGAGGAAGACTGAAATAGCATTGCCTATTATCCTATTCACAGTACAAACGTTATTTAATAACAAGAAAATAAAAAACGTGCAAATGCAAAAAGAATTTCTTGCATAAGAAAACGTGAATAGCAAATATTTAATGGCGGGCAGACTTTTCTTTGAAACCTTGTCACATGATGTCAGCTGGGTAATAAGCAGTGATTCATCACGAAGCATGATATTTCAGTTGGTACGCGCAGTATGAAAATAGACGGAACAACATAATCAAATATTTGCTTTTTCATTCAAAATTAAACTGTTGTTTTTAGATTTTTTCGAGTCCCTGTCTTATCTAACAAAACCATAGACAACTCACATTTGGCCAGAAGCTGCATAATTTTCTTTCAATATCTGCATTTATTGTAAATCAGTAATATGCATTTTCTATTAGCATGGAAGTCCACACAACGCACTACTCGTAGGTTTTATCATTAATTTGAAAAATCGCATGTAAAATTGTAATAACTAGTATTCAATAATTTTAACTCTAGAGTTCATAGGTTATGAATTATCAACATTTTTAATGAGTGTTCTGGGTGGCTTTTCATATTTTTTGATGTCTGATTCTGTAGATGAAAGTTTCAAATGAATATTCGAACCCAAATTGAAGTTATTGCGGAAATTTACATGGAATATGTGGAAGATAGGACCTTAATCAGTGCTTCAATTTCTTGCAACATTTAAACTACAGAGCATACTCTGACTCTTCAGTTCAGTGGTTCATTTCTTTTATAAGTCATGACCTAGGAGTTGGTTACCTACCCCCTCCCTACACGACAACACCTTTGTTCTGCAGAATTGTTAACCAAGAAGTTCTCGTATTGGAACTCCGACGGTGGCGAATTTTCGACACTTAACTATTTAGCTGGGTCAAATTCAGCCACCGATGGAGGATTCTAGTGTCCGGCGACTTTAATGGGTAGTTTTCCGTAGTTTTTCCGAACAACGAATACTGGAGCAGTACCTTAGCAAACGGGCTCTTCAACTTTTTCTTCCTCATTCTGCCCCTTAAACACACTAACTTAAAGTTCCATGCACTACGCTATCATACATGTCGGGAGCTTAGAATTTGTCCCGGCTGTGATGGTACATCGCTGGGAGAGATATTAGGAGGAGTGAAAATCCGCATGCCGACGAGTAGGTCGGCGCCGCATCTCAACTGCCAATGAGGAGTGAAATCGCATCCAGGGATATAACATGTGATGCTTCTCCTACCGTGTTCACCCGCCCTCAAGCTCACTCAACCACATTGGGATTTGTATTCCATAGTTTTAGAACCCTCGCTTTAGATGGTAACATCAAATTCGCCATTGTTTTCTTCTATCACCTGCGGCGGCGACAGCGATGGTAACCACACTGCTTAACTATGATCCGTGAAGTCATGGAGGTTAAGCAACTCTTGCCACCGAGGATTCCCGGATGGGTAACAGTCTCAAAACTCTTGATACCATCGGTAACGAGCCCCTGGTCCAAAGGGATAAATGACAATTACTTTTCGACAAAATGACTACTTCAAAGGATAATTATCCATGATTAATGACTAATGACTACGTTAAAAGAAACGTATTCCGCGTTCAATGCCAAATATGGCTGCGAGAGCAACGGGCACACCATCAAATGAGAAAGGAATCGTTCTTAACGCAAGGATCTGATCTCATCGCACGGAGGGAATGCTGCCTGGCAATTGCGTGACACCTGCCTCTAAATTTGCTAATTGATTGTTGGTCAAGTGTCACATTACTGATTGTCAAGTTCAATGGTTGCCTGAGACCGGTAGCTGCCTGGTTTTGTCGCTGATCTACTGATAATTATTCTACGCACAGCGTTTAATTATTTAATTTATTGATTTATTGCATAACACTGTCAAATCCGCATATGGCGTGTGAGAAGTACAATATACGCACGTTTTATCGTCCACTAAAATCTCTTTTACAAAAAAATACTTGGTTACGAATAAAGTTAACAAGAAGTATTCGTGACATTTTACATCCTTATCGAGTTTTCTAAAATATCCCAACATGACGACCTCACCGAAGTTTATTATAAAATTAACCTCTAAACGCCAATCTTTACATTTTTCATTAACTGCACCATATGACAGTTAAGCATTTTTAATTCATCGTATACTACTTTCGTAGTATAAAGAAAGTATTCTAAAGTTGTGACAACAAACACCAGTTTTTCGATAGAAAAAATTGTTTTGTGGGTCCTGATACAGTAAAAGTTGTTCGCTGTTGTGCATACTGGTTTCTGGTTGCATAACAGGTTGGCATGCATTGGTTTATACATTGGCAAGGATATTACAACTACTGAACAGTGGCCTTTTTCAGTTGTACATAATGTGTCGTTATGCCACTATACAAATTTCTCATATGGATGAACTTGAGAAGCCACGAGGTCGTCGATTTGTTGCTCATTTAACGTTTACAATCTTGGAACGTAGCAAATAAACTCGACGAAAGATAGAGAATCCAATTTATTACTCGTAGCAATATTCGTCTTCGAATAATTCCAATTACCGAAGAAATTAGAACTGAATGACGTTGATACACAAGGGTCATGTGTGCCGTACGCACCTAATTTCGACATTTAGTATTCATCGGAAATAATGTGATGTAGTAAGCCTAGTACATGGGATTTACATGCGATCCCTTTAGTTCTGTAGGCTCCCGAATGCCCACTTAAGTCTAATTAAGTTGCTCAGCTGCTTAACGAGCCTCAAGGTCTATTCTACGAGATAGAACCTTCTAAAAATGTTTAGAGGTTTCGTATTCGGTTTTGAACGTGTCTCGGACAACTCCCCAAATAAAAATATCTTATTAACTACATCATCAAGGTATTCTACAATATTTATAATATTTCATCCATCCAAAAACTACCCTACTGCAAGAGAAGCAAAATTTTATTTACAAAAGAAATGAATATATTTGTTCGGAAAGAAAAATTACCCGATAAATAAAAAAAGCAATCCAATTGTTTAATTTGGGTGCTTTTTTATTTCTGGGTTAATTTTTTCTATATTTCTGCTGTGCAATGTTTTGCCTAGAGAGCATTTTTTCAATCCAACTTATGAGTGCTTATTGCAGCTCAGCCATTCAGAATATCAAAGTAGTTTATTAGACAAAATATGCTTAAAATTGTCTTAAGAGCTTATTTTCGAATTTTCGAAAACTTGATAAACCTTTCTGACAGTCATTATTTCTTAGTTGAAATTATTTATATCAGACTAAAATATATGTGTATTCGGTTTTCCCCTGTACTTCGTTTGGCAAATATCTCTTCTGAGTATCCAATTACCAATATAATTCGAAATCATTTTTCCTGGTAGTGACCGGGAGCGGTGGCTCAGTGCATCAACTGATGTCACTCTAATTCCTCTGACCGGGAGGTCCTAGATTCGAGTCGTCGGGCGCCTGGAGGAGAATTCTAGCGGTCGCCGTCTCTGATCGGTAGTTTTCCGTGTTTTCTCCGATCAACACGACGGTAGGTCGGCGCCGGATCTCACCATCCAATGGCGGAAGAACAGCGTCACCTCCCGATGAAAAAACAGGCACTACACTTACGGGACTAATGACTTCCGTAGTTGACGCGCCCGGAATCATTAATCAATCAATCCTGGTATGGCCTAAAGAAACTACTTTATCGAATCATTTGGCAATTAAATATATCTATCTCTATGCAGATCATATAATATTGAGTACATTTGCAACAACGTAGTAATATATACAATAGATACCAATCGAAAACATTTTGTCTGTTCATCTGCATGGCAGGAAATTCGGGAAAGGCGATTGATTGATTGATTGATTGATTTTTTCGTGTTTCCGGGCGCGTCAACTACTATGGTCATTAGTCCCGTTAGTGCAGTGCATGTTTTTTCGGGAGATGGCGGTGATCTTTCCCCGCTGGATGGCGAGATCCGGCGCCGACCTACCGTCGGCTAGTGGGGTTTCCCCCTAACCAAGACTCTCCCACCAGCGGGGCACCGCCCCAGCCGGGACAAGCTCTAAGCTCCCGACCAGTCTCCCGGAATATGTAGTAGTGTAGTGCATGTTAGTGTAAGTGTGTGTGTAACGGGAGAGGATAGGACAAGGAAGAGGAAGGTGAGATCGCGCGCGGTCCGTGGCCCGTTTTGGTAAGGTACTGCTCCGGCATTCGCCTGGTGTTGATCGGAGAAACCACGGAAAACTACCGATCAGAGCAGCCGGCCGCTAGAATTCTCCTCCAGACAGCGACTGAATTCGACCTAGCTGAAAAGCTAGTGTCGAAAATCCTGCCGCCGTCAGGACTCGAACCTAGGACCTCCCGGTGAGAGGCGCTGCATCGGGAAAGGCGAGATAAACCAGATTATTTAAATAGATTTTATCACAAATATAAAATTAGAACAAGAATACAAAGAATGGACGTATTTTCCTTTGTAGACATATAGTACATTGGAATGATTTGCCTGCGGCAGTTTTTGAGCCGTTTACTTGCTCAGCGCGGTGCCGTGCGGTGCCGTGCGGTGCCGTGCGGTGCCGTGCGGTGCCGTGCGGTGCCGTGCGGTGCCGTGCGGTGCCGTGCGGTGCCGTGCGGTGCCGTGCGGTGCCGTGCGGTGCCGTGGTGTGCCGTGGTGTGCCGTGCGGTGCCGTGCTGTGCCGTGCAGTGCCGTGCAGTGCCGTGCAGTGCCGTGCAGTGCCGTGCAGTGCCGTGCAGTGCCGTGCAGTGCCGTGCAGTGCCGTGCAGTGCCGTGCAGTGCAGTGTGTGCAGTGTGCCGTGCAGTGTGCCGTGCAGTGTGTGCAGCAGTGCAGTGCAGTGCAGTGCAGTGCAGTGTGCAGTGTGTGCAGTGTGTGCAGCAGTGCAGTGTGTGCAGTGCAGTACAGTGTGTACAGTGCAGTACAGTGCAGTACAGTGCAGTACAGTGCAGTACAGTGCAGTACAGTGCAGTACAGTGCAGTACAGTGCAGTACAGTGCAGTACAGTGCAATGAAGTGCTGTGCAGTGCAGTGCAGTGCAGTGCAGTACAGTGCAGTACAGTGCAGTGCAATGAAGTGCAGTGCAATGAAGTGCAATGAAGTGCAGTGCAATGAAGTGCAATGAAGTGCAGTGCAATGAAGTGCAATGAAGTGCAGTGCAATGAAGTGCAATGAAGTGCAGTGCAATGAAGTGCAATGAAGTGATTTCATTTCTTTCTGTTTGTTTCGCAAGTCGAAAATGTCTTTCTACAGGCTATGCGAACAAGCAGTGTTTATTCATTTATTTGCTTATAGTATCGAGTGCTTTACGTATTAGAAATGTAATAATTATTAGAATTTTTATATATTATTATACTGTGGTGTTTGGTAAAAATGTTCACCAATGTTTGTCTGAATGTGAATGAATAGGTGCAGGTTGGTGTGTATGCGAGGAGTCCTTGGTCTGTCTATGTATCTACGCGTGTATGTTTGTATGTATGTAAGTATGTATGTATGTATGTATGTATGTATGTATGTATATTTGTGTACTATGTAAGTTTATTTATCTATATGTGAGTATAGTATATATGTATTTTCATTTGTAGTATAGGAATGTAAATGTTATCTGCATATCTAGGAAAGGACAAAGACAATTTTTTTATACATTATTATGTTATTTGCAATTGCATTTGTAATTGTAACTGTACTTTCGTATTTCTGCATTCTGCCACCGGGCTTCACCTGCCCAATTGTAGAATAAATTTCTATCTATCCAAAACTTATTATAATTTTATTTATATTTAAAGTTGTCAACGTAAACAAGCTTCATTTTATTATTTACATTATCCCATCTGCAATTGGAAACTTCAGTTATCTTAGTGTGACACCATTCATGAATTACTTTATCATTACATGCTCACCAGGTTACTGAAAAAACACTTTCTGCAATGCCAAATCAAAGCTAGTCATTTCTGCTGCCTTCTATCAGGTTAAAAACATCTTGAGATGTCAGTTGTTATTTCTAAAAAGAGTTCGCGAGACGATGACGCTCTTTAGCGATCGTCTCTGTTTGCAGCGTTTATTTACAGCCCGTGTGGCTGTACGCACAGCGACTGCACAATTGAGCGTCATTAGAGCTCTCTTGAGGCCACCTCACTTCGCTCGAGCAAACAACCGCTGCAGTCCTCAGGAGCAGTCCAGGGAACAGTGGCCCTCTAGCCCATTCTTTGCGGCGGCATCGCACAAGACTATTTTAACATGTATTGCACTGTTAATATAACGACTTAACGCAAACAATCAGAGGAACGATACCACTCTTAACAGACGTTACGATTTAACATTTCACCGTCCGTCAAGAAAAATTAAGCAAATGATATGCAACTAAATATGGCTGATGACTATACTTATGTGACATAAATGATGACAAATAAATATAACTAATAACTATATTTATTCACTTACCTTAAACTTTGGAACCAAACTTTCCGAACTGGAAACGTTGAAACCAAGCTTTCTCAAAAATGGCTGGAATTTTTTCCCCAGAAAACTGCATATTGGAAAAGAGTTCAATTCTCTACGATATTCCGCCAGATTTCCAGGCAGATTTCAACCAAGATACTTGTATTTGGGGCCCGATAAATTAAAAAATATAAAAAAATGGAAGTGTTTTTAATCAAATATAAAAATATTGATCGTACTGAAACGAAAAGTAAATCATAACTTTATTTGAAATATTCTCTAAATATTGTCTTATAACATTTTGTCAGATTTTGTAAATTTTTACGAAAATATGAATTTTTGTGTCTTTGCGCACTTAGGATTTTGCAGGTGGTCTGCGAAAAAATTTGCTCGTATAATAATGTGTTCTTTGTGACGAGACCCAATATGAGCATGGCAACCATTGATAATCAAGCTTTGAAAATTAATTTCAGTGAAAAAACGGTTCAGGTGTGGAATATTGAAAGAATAATGTAGTGTGATACAATGTTTACTACTTGGGCAATGATTGTATTTCAATTTCATTTGTTGGAATCCATTGTAACTGAAATGAGTTCGCGTGGTGTTTTTGGCTGCAAAAGAATATCTGGCATGGCAATGCATCTCTCTCTATGTCAGCATTGAAATTTCCTGAAGAGAAAGCGCTAATAGGTAAGTAGTTGAGAAATGTATAGGGAAAACGCTAGCGGCTGTGATTATTGAAGGCATTTTCGCCATTTTAAATAGTCGAAATTTTTGCCTCAAAAAATATTAAAAAATATGAACTATGACTATCACATCTTTTCACGTCATAAAAAACTCAATAATTTAAGAACATATCATCAAGAACTTTAGGGGAAATTTTACAAAGAGATGAGGAGAATTGGATTAAAGTCATTCGAAGAACCAAGCCAATTTTGATTATGAAGTGTCAAATTAGTTAAAAAAAGCTTGTGCATTTTTGCTAGTACCGGAATAAAACAATGTTTTTTATATAAATATATAAGATATTGGGGATACTTCTAATAATACACATTAATTTTAAAATTAACCGTAAACTGCGTTTTTTATTAAGCTACATCTCTCTTCAGAAACAATTCCAGGGATCTCTAAGTGCCAGGGAAGAAGCTTTATGAAATGTGACAGATGAAGCTAACTCAACAATTTAGTAGAGAACCTTCTTTTCTTATTGTTGGTTGTTCTAAAAATAGTTAAAATAAGGTCATGTATATTTAAAAAACGAGTCGTTTCGCATAATTTTTGCTTCAGTAAAGGACATTTGTATTTTTTTTCTCAAAAATTCTCCAAGTTTCTTCTTTATTTTTTTTCTTCGGAAGGCACTTAGAAAAGGCTTTTTTTCAAAGGGCACTTAAAAATGGTGTTGGTCTCATTTTCGTTGAACTGAATGATCTATCAAATACTACGGAAGTTAGAAATAATGCGGAAAAGTACACTTTGTTATAGACCACACGTTCAGTTCTACAATTAGGATACCAGAAAATTAAGAAAATATGAAAAAATGACACCAGTCGGTAGCAGCTTGAAAGAGGGTGAGAGCAAAACCGAAAAACTATCATAAATGAAAGAAATTAGGAAACTACCTAGAACGAAAAAGACGTTAGAATTCTGTAGCGTTCCTAGTTCAATGTCTGCTCCAGTTTGCGTACCTTATGTGATAATGGGTTTAATCACGTCCATCACGCATTCCGACGAAATCGACGATATTTCTTGAACCTGTTAAACACCAGTGCAGGAGGTGTTGCCTCCCAGTCAGGGGCGCGATTTTCAATATTGCGAAGAGTAATTTCGATATAAGAGATTTCCCACCACATTCATTGGACAAAGTTATCACTTGCAACTCTCTTACCTGCTCTAGAAGACTAAAATTTCTTATAATACATTTGCATACATATTATAGATGACTAGTACATGTCAGTTCTGCGATTATAGCACGAACTGTGACTATTCTGTACTTTGGATAGTAGTGTCTGTAACGGTGTCACTCTTGCCTTCATCGTTGCTGTTCATCAAGATAATATAAGCCCCTGCCTCGGCCAAAAGCATATGCAGGTAGGTACACGATCTTTTCTTGGCTGCCTCAGAAAGTCTTCTGCCGTACACCAATGCATGAGTAGTTACTTTATAAACGAGAACAAGTTGCTTCACAAACATGACTCCGCTATATGGAATTTACCACAATATGTTCATTGGCAAAAAGTTACTCTTTTTAGACCTGTCTACGTGCCCTAGAAGTTTGTAACATTTGTTTTCAAGCACCCGTACTTCTCCGGATTCACTAACTTCCATATTTTTATCATTTAGAAATGCAATCTTTTGAAACATGTTCTTATTAACAGGTCACGCAGTATAATGACTATTCCGGTAATTCAAAAATATTTTCAAGAACAACTGTTTTGTAATGCTGATGCATAATCTCTGACCAATTTCAAAGTGTCCAAATTATTTTCAATTACAATCCTGAAAACTTGCTTGTTGACAATATTTGTTTCAGCAATAGGAACAATTATTGAAGGGGCCGGGGCAACATAATGATAACCCACATTTTTTCTGAAATTGAGTTTATATAAAATACTGTACTCTGGTACATATCTTCCGTACCACTGCTTTCAATATTTGTAAAAATTATCAATAGATTGTACTTAAAAGTCAATTGATAGTGTTGCAACCTAACGGTTTCGCCTAATGTTTAGAGCCAACAATCATATCGTTCAGTGGCAAGATGGCTGGATGCAGTAATATTCCCGCTAGAAGTTGTCAAAAAGAGATTTATCCATGTAGGAGCACATCTGATTTAGAAATGACCAATGAGGACAATATTGTTGATGATCTCGATTATATTCAAGAACAGCACAGAAAAAGTATTTATTATTATGTTGCTTCAAAAATAACCCAAAATGAACATTTAACATATTTTTCTTTTTTTTAAATTTGATATCTATTCTCTTATCCATTCTTAAACAATCCTCATATCTATTGATTGATGGGTCTCTATTGCTAAGCTAAAAATAAACAAGAGGTGCTAAAGAATGGCACAGATTTTCTCGTAGCAATTTTTTATAATTTCATTGGCGTGGTCTGCTTTGAAGGTCTTGCTCCATTCTCTGACAAGCTGCCATCTATCGTCGCCCGAAGTATATTTTTTGACGTTTTCACAACTTTTTGCTTTCCTAATAGTACAACCGAAATATTACTTCAAGAATATTAAAGAACAGTAAAACCTCGTCCTAAATAGAAATTTACATTGAACACTTTGAAACGGATTTTAAGAAAATGGAGATTAAGCATTACTATAAATTTGAAGCACTTTTTCCACAGGAATCTATTGTTTTCGAAAAACTTCATTTAAAATCATTTGAAGCACTTCCATTCTCAAATGTAATAATGTTATATACAAATCAATGGAAATGTGCATATTAGCGGCGTGAGATATGTTTAAAAAAATATATTTGTGTAATTTAAAAAAAATTAAAGAATACACCTAAATGAACTTTACGCCATATTAAATAGTGCAAGTAGCACGAACCAATGGAAAAATTTGAAAAAAAAAGTTCGAACCATTTTCGAGAAAATGGCGATTGAGCGTTTCTGAAAATGCAAACTTTTGAGCACATTTTAACAGAAAACTGTTGAGTTTTAGAGAAACTTTATTTGACATTATTTAAATTACATGTACTCATAAGAGGCGAAGAAATAGACTCTAATGTAAATATTATCGATGGGAGAGAAATCAAAAAAATTACATTTATGTAATTAAAAAGAAAAATAATAGAGCAATGGTGTCTATGGCATTGAAGAGGGTCAGTTAGGCACTAACCCCACCAAAACTTTACAGAAAAAATGTTTTAGTATGACCAGTTGACTCTTTTTTGGCACATTCTTCAGTCTCACTTTCCAGAATATTCAGAGTTTCATACATTTCCAAATTAATGTCTCCATGATTAGAATGAAAGAACCCAATTATCAGATCGCACATAACGAAATCGTCCACAGTATTATAGGGAGAAACCAGAACACGGCATTCTTCATATATGCCAATTGCAAGCCGTAAAACATTAACAGGATGGATGAATGTGGGGTTGAAATGTGGAAAAAAGTCTTTACACAGTTTTCGGAGAAGATATCAAATTTCAATTCAGGAGATTATTTATTGAAATTATTTATACGTTAGGACAGAGCGTGATTCAAAGATTCAATGAAGTGTCAAAACTGATTGTTCTCTCTCTTCTTGATCACACACAATTCTCTGAATTTAAAAATCAATTTGCAGAAGAGACATTTACTAGCCTAAAAGAAAGTTATGGACAGTTTTTTTATTTCACTGGATTAAAAAGTGAGTTGTGTGTGATTTATAATGATCCTGAAATGAAAAAGGACAGTGTTATTGAACGATATCAATACAAGAAGTCAATGGATCTTTCTACTCTTTTCCCGAAATCTTTTCTACTTTCCGATTTAATTATAACCATATCAGCTCCAAGCGCATCCGCGGAAAGATCCTTTTCCTGATTGAAAACTATGCAACACCCAACATCAAGACAGACTTAGATCAGCACCAGCGCGTCCTTGCAACGCAGGCAGTCCGCAAGCGATGCTCAGGCCGTTGGCGAATGCCTCCAACGTCTTCAGGTCGGATCGGGAGGCGGTAGCGCATGTGCGCGACGTCCCCCACTCAAGGACAAAGCGTGCTAAGGCGTTGGATCTCTTTTTAACGGCCTGCTGGAGAGCAAGCGTCCGTAGTTGTGATATTCTCCGTAGCGCGTAGCAGCCTTTAGCGATACTCGTGAAATCAGTGTTATTTTTTGACAGGAATAGTGAAAAGGCGGAACAATTTTAAATAATTGCTTTCCTTTCCTTTCGTATGAAGAAAAGTGTTCAATCTCGCGATCAAATTTTCAATCTCGCCACCAAGGCGCAGCCCCTAAAAGCTTTCTTCCCGCGCGACCACCCACTATTAATAGTACTTTCACCAACCTCTCACAAGTCGCTCTCTGTGCATGCCAGCACGCTGCGGCACTTCGAAAAATCCAACAAAAGGGCAATAAAAACATTTACAGTGTCTTCCGCGCAAACCGCCGTTCTCACGGGCCCACGCCCGCCCAGAACATTGACCGCCGCTTCTCGGCGTCGCCAGCTGGGGTTTAAGCCCTCATTAGCCTAGGGCTGGGCCACCCCGGCGCGCGGGGCCCGTCACTTACCCCATCGCTCGCTACCTGACAAGCGACCAAGAAATTTGTACAAATATTTCTGGGAATCGCTTCGGGCCTCCCTCGCAAATATAAGCCCGTTAATATTTCTCGCCGACAAAGAGAGCTTCAGGTGCACTGCCGGCGCGCCGCCCCGCTCCTTGGCCACCTGCAAGCCAGATGCCTATTCCCGTGGAAATCTCAAATACAAACGGGCCGCCATCGCGGGCACCCCACGTGCCACCGCCTTTGCTTCCGATGCCTCCAATGCCACGTGACACTCCTCTCCCCAGGCCCGAAGGCGCATCACGAATAGGGAGCCGATCGCGGGCACTTCAAACTTTCCCGCCTTACCATAGCCACGTGACTCTCCCCTCCACGGCCTCAATCACACCCGAAATATAATAAATACTGCGACTTCGCTCACATATAAAGAGAACAGAGACTAGAGAACAGAACAGACAGAACAGAAAAACAGACTCAAGAGGACAACCAGGACAGAGAACAGAGAGAACAGACAATCAGTACAGACAATCGAGACAACCAGCAGAACAGACTCAACAGAACAGACTAAACAAAACTTCTCAAACTGCACTGCTCCGAACTTGTTAAACTGACTGACCAGCAAAACTCATCAAGGTCGGCTGTTCCTGCTTCGCCTATCAAGGCGATTAGTACGGCCAAATCAAGCCTGCCTCAAATTCGTGCCACTCGCGGGCCGCAGCCGCCACCTGGCCGAATTCACGGCAAACTCCACCACCAGCTCCGGTCATCTGAGTCCGCGCCCATGCCAGTTCGCACCACCGAACTGCCTGGAGCCTACCTCAGCCCGGACAACGACACACTCAGCCGAGTGATTTGGGTTGGTGCCTTCCTTGCTACAAACTGTAAGTAAGCTAAACCCAAGTGTACTTCAAGAAAGAAGAGCAGTCAGTAACTTTATAAACTTTCAATGGTCCTCCGGCTTATTATAAACCGAAACCAGTTGTATTAATAATTATTATGCAATTAAATTTATATTCATTCTCAGTGCATATTGTCTATCATTCCCCTAAAGGCAAACAATCCCCTGAAACCCGTTCTGATCCCCGTATGTAGTCGCACTCGCAGCACGGCACCTCCCAGTGCTGCATCTGCTACAAAAAGAAACAAGTAATTGAGTGATGGGGGATCGTGTCCTAACCTGATATTTCAGAATTTAATTTTTAAAACGAAAACTGAAGATTGGGAGATGCTCGACGCATTTCCCAATCTTATGTAATACTATAAAATGGGTTGATCCCGGATTTAGGGTGGCACGGTTCCTTTGGTTCCTTTTATGATTCATTATTTCTCGCGATTCATAGGTTTATAGTTGCGCGGTTCACTATAACAACTGAATTATTAATGTTCAATGTTAAATGAGAAGTCACCTGATAATTTGTTGGCGTGGAATTGTGTGTATTTTCGCATTTCAAGTCTTCTTCAAATAGGTTTGTGTGTCTACTGAGATGGAAGGTATGGATTTTCTTAAAAGTGAGTGTTCCCATTAAAATAAATTCTCTTAAAAATGAGGGAGGTATGTAATACAGCGTGAGCGCCGGAGCGACACCGGAGGCGCGAACCAGGTCTCGAGAGCGAGGTCCGGAAGGCCCTCGCGAACGTAGCACGTTGGATCCGTCGGGTAGCGACGTGCGGTAGCACGTCGCGGACCACTTGGTGAAAAAAATGCGTTGGTTAAAGAATTGTGTAGGTTATAAAATTAAATTTGTTGCGTGAAAAATACGAATAATCAGTTCACTTAATGAGAGTTCGTTGCTACGGAGATTTATACGTACAGGGGGCTTTGGAGCAGAGGGTAGCTATTCTCCTGATCTACCTTTATTTTAAATAATTATATTTATTGCTGTAACATCATAAACTTAACTACACGCGACTACTACGTATAAACAAGGATTCAGTTCATGGAGTCGATTCTCTTGTAATGAACCGAATCAGTGAATCAAAGGAACCGTGCCACCCTAAACTTGGGATTTACCATAAAATGTATTATTCCAATCATTGCAAAAGGAAATACATCCTCATTCGTGTTATTATTTTGCGACTATCCCCATTTCCATCTATGGGTCTCCCATTCTTTCAACGTTATAATTTAAAATAAATATTTTGTTTACACAATCAATTTTACACTAAATATGTAAGCAAAAGGAGTAGAGCGAGTATTAACACTTTCCTTCACTGCAAACGCCCAGTGAGGAGTATACCACTATTGCATAATTTCACTTCTCTGCAGTTTCCACAGTTTGTTGGAATAATCAATGAATCGCTTCGTTGGAACCTCCTTAGTAATTCAAGCACGAAAATGTTGAATTATCTATAAATATTTACTGGAATGTTGAATTATCTTCATCTAATGTTCATTGTTGCAATTGTATTTTTTCTGTATGCATTGAAATATCCTCTTCAATAACAGGAGGTAGAAGATAAACAGGTTTGCCGAAGCTACGGGAACATTCACTGACATTACGCCCGGTGTGTCCAATGGTTGAAATGAAGACCCATCCATACGATGGTAGCTGTCTAGGATCCATACGATGGTAGGCACTGGAACTTATTATTACTTTTGATCTTATAGGTTTAATAGTTTTATAATACGATACAATTAATGTAATATATTATCGTAATATCAAGAAAATCAGACGAGCAATATATATATAATTAGTGAGAACTTAGTCAAATCCACCTGAATCAAGTTCTATTTTTGAATTTGCCGGACATATTATAACCGACTGCCATTGTAATTTAATTGAAGTCTATTCTCATTCACTGATATCTTATGGAAATGATCTTGGTACATTATTTGCCGTTAACATGACCTTTCAAAAATTTCACAGGCGTGACTTTCAAGTTGATCTGGTTCACTGATCAACAGTGTTTCAAAGATTCCTTACCTGTCTTTTTCTGATAGTTCAGGAACTTCAAAAGATTCTTCAATTTTACACACGTTCGAACAAAGCTGCCGAACTTCGAGTATAACGCACTCTTGTGTTTTTCTGATGGCATATTTACATCTGACGATCACAATGCGTCTTATGTGAACATTTTATTTATGTACAATTCAATTCTGTTTAATTCAGTAAATAACTAGTAAATGCTCAAATCTTCTTTGCAACACAAGTGTTACTTCGTTTTTTTCTCTATGGAACCACTTCCTCCATTCGTCTTTGATATATAGTAAATAGTTGTGACATAGGTTAAACACATGTAAATAGGTTTATAATAACAATTCACGTTAATTTAATTTAGTGACTTCTCGTAAATCTTGCAGTATTTCGATATTCCTACATCTTATGTTTTTAAACTACGTTTCACAAACTAGTTTTTCTATGTGCGACGTCCTTTTTACTCAACATATAAGCTTTATTCAACTTTCGGAATTTCCATTTGTCCGAATCGGTCCTATTCGCACTTAATTGTAAACTCGGGAGTTCCACTGCGACGTCACAAATAAAGAATCATAGAATTCAAAATAAGCGTTCGAACAATAAGAATTGGCTTTGCTTCAAAAAGGAATAGTTTCGAATTATCGCATTCACACATTTTGATTTTGTAACCAGATAGTTGACTCTCGCGCCACACAAAATACAAAATATGTTTTCTCGAACGACACGGATAAACACGAAGTGGCAATCTTAGGGTTTCTCGCAGCCCCCATGGATCTGGGGTCACCAGAGGTCGAGATCCTCCCGGCAACAGAAGAAAAAGAAGAGATGAACATTCATGGCCAAGGCAGTGGCGGCTCGTGTACAAATCTTCAGGGTAGGCAAAACAGATTTCGGTAAACAGTGTTACTGAACTGCCCGGATCAAAGGGGCAAGGGGGCCATGTTTGCGTACGTACTTCTTTATCTGTCTACGGTTTTCTGTCTCTCGTTCTCTTCATGTCTCGGAGCATTTCTCTGGGTGTCTTTAAATTGTTGAATGACTCTTGATGATTTCTCTGCCTCCCTCTCCCTCTCCCTTCTCCTCTCTTTTCTCTTCAAGAGAGGGGAGAGCCAACAGACTTAATGACTCGTGTGCTTGCTACAACACAACCTTGAAGAATAGTTGATTATACTACAAAAATTGACAACCGTTCATCGCAATCAGAGTACGATAAATTTTGACCCGAGCGTCGATAGGTTTGGAATGTTCTAAACACGCGTACTTCAATTTTTGAGTTAACAAAGTTATCTAAAAATTTCTACAAAAATAAATCTTTAAAAAATGAGCCATTGGCATCGAGCTTTTTTCTTGATAAGTTTGAAAATGATCTTTATTATTGTCATTATCTTCCTTATGCTACCAACTTTTATATCGTTATTTTTAAAGAACGATGTTTTAGATTTTCAATAAAGAGAAGAAAAGTTTAATTCTAAAGAATCAATGTATCAATCCATCATTCTGATCGTAAAATTGATTATTGTTCCTGTGTCCTTCGTATCAAGACCATTTATCGCTGAAGTTACTCCTCCATCCCTCAGCGCCCCCCCTCATTCTCCCCTCTCCAGGTAACAGTCTCGTCGCCATGAAGGCCACCTTTCCCAAAGGTCACAGTTGCGACGGCTACCAAAGGAAATATTGTCTGCTGAATTTCAAGTCACATGTCAGAAAGTCTAATTTTATTCTCAAATAATTATCAAAACATTAACAAATTATACATCATTGTATTTCTCATTTAGCAATTTAACCATTTTGCTAGTGAGAAAAATATATTCGTTCTATTTAAAAATGAAAGATGATTAAATTTCTTAGAAACTATAGGTATTACAATCTATTTCTGTGGGATATTGTTTGCCCCATATATCTGTATTGTTGAGTGAAAACTGCATTTCGATATAATGAACCGTTTAGAAGTTACGGGGTGCGACACCCGATATATTACCCTAAAGATTTTGTTCCATAGCAACGAATTACTTTGACGCATCTAAAGTTCGTTGCCCAACATATTTTTTCTACAGTCTGAAACTTTAAAATTCTTATGTTTCAAGATTCCACCTTGCTGATAGATTATTGCCACTTTGTTTGTAAGACACATGAGAGTGAATAATAACAAATCTCTGGCCTGAATATAGTGTTCCATACCCTTGACAAAAAGTAAATTAAAAACAAAGTAATAAACAAAGAAAGCTAACAAAGATAGGTTAATTTTATACCGGACCGCGCAGAGCTTAATACATCTGTTAACGATATGATATAACTGAAATGTCGGCTTGATGTAAATGTAACATATTCGACCAACAATAATTCGATAAATACGTAAGAGAATTAAAACAGCAAAAGTGCTATTATAAAAATATTTTTTCTTTAGGTGTTTGTAAATTTTCAGGCACAGTTCTTGATGTCTGTCTGAGCTGGAGGTAGGAGGCAGTGTGAGTAGATGTGGTTGGAGCTGAATAACAGCTGATTCAAAATAGGGGCAGCACTACGCCAATACACCAAGGAGCAACACCGTGGAATTATTAGATTTTTATATAGTGAAGATGTAATACTGGTTGATAATCGTGAGAGAATGAAAACGAAGTATAGGGACGCATGTCTGTCACAGCGGCAAGTGTACGAGTGGTGTAAGAAATTCAGAGAAGGTATGACTTTTCAAGTGATGCTCTACGCCCGGGTAAGGCTCCTTGTGTTATGGCAGAGGGGTCTTTACCATCTTCTGCTGCAAAAGTGATGATGCTTATTCTAGGATACGAATGATCGTGTTCTGGAGCCGTGTATGCTCCAGTGAACCTCTTGGACCAGAGTCAAGTTCTCCGACCTTCTCAACCTCACCTCAACCATTTGAAATCAGCAATACGCACAAAGCGAAGTAGTATGCTGAGTGCAGGAGTTTTTTCTACATTATAAGGCCCGTCCGTATTCAGCTCATATGACTATGACCGGTAGCGGTAGCTCAGTGCATCAACTGATGTCACTGCAGCACCTCTAATCGGGAGGTCCTAGGTTCGAGTCCTGACGGCGGCAGGATTTTCGACACTAGCTTTTCAGCTATACACTACACTAACGAGACTAATGACCGAAGCAGTGGACGCGCCCGGAAACACGAAAAACTCAATCAATCAATCATGTGACTATGAAAACAATCTACTTCAAGCGCCTCTCACATCCATCATACTCGCCAGATTTGGCACCCTCAGATTACCACATCGTTGGTCCATTAATGAGCATCTTGGAGGGCAGAAGTTCAAGTCTGATGAAGACGTCCAATTGGCGGTGCATGAGCGTCCAAGACGACAATCAAACGTTTTCTTACGCGGTATCGAAGAACTTCATATCCGATAGTGTAATTGCATTGAATGTGGAAGTAACTATGTAAAAAATAATGTACTAGGAAACACTCTATCTGCAGTAAAATAGAGAAAAAAATAATTGTCTTCATTTGATTCTCCCTCGTACAATTTCATGATGAACCATTATATTCAGCGTAAGGAATAATTAATATCCATAATTTACCACCCATTTAAACTCCGTATATCGCTTGTGTTGAACAATTTCCTGGATTGGCATTAAAACGGAAACTGAAAAAACAACGAACAGGTCCGGGCCCGTTAATGAATTGAGAAAACTAATCAGCAGACTAGCAGTACACTGCTTCCTTCGCAGACTATGCACAAAGAAAACTAGTGATGCTACAGAATGGCACAGACTTTCTCTTAGTAAAATTTTCTAATTTCCTTGGTGTGCACTGCCTTTACGGTCACACCTCATCTTGCCAGCTGCCATCTATCCCTGACCAAAGTGCATTTTTTTTATATTTTCTCAACATTTTTCTTCCCGAATAGAACAACCGAAATATTCCTTGAAGAATAATAAATAAGAGTAAAACCTCGTCCTAAATAGCAATTTTCATTGAAAAATTTGGAGCTGATGGCGTTATGTGTTACTGTAAATGCGAAATTTGAAGCTCTTTTCACAGGAATCTATTGAGTTTTCGAAAAACTTCATTCAAGTCATTTGAAGCACGTCAACATACAATTGAAATAATGTATACAAATCAATAAAAATGTTAAAAATGTTTCTTTCAATACGTTTCCTTCAAATGAAATTTGTTGTCCATAAATAGTTCTTTCATAACGATCATGTCAATTTTTTAAATTTTAGTAGTTTTCGTGCAATAGTGCGTGCAACATTTGCAATTTTTAAAAAATTACAAAAACAAGATTTTCTCCAAAACGGCTCCAATTTTTTTTTAAGTTTTTTTTGTACGTTTAGTACCAAACAAACCCTATACGATAACATAAACGCCATATTGATCTTTTTTTCAAAAGTTACAAAAATGTAATTTTTTACCTGTCTTTCTCGTTGGTTATATTTACATTAAAGTTAATTTCTTCTCAATATTATATTTATGAGTACGTGTGCTTCAAATAATGTCAAATAAAGTTTCTCGTAAATTCAACAGTTATATGGCGTTTGTCACGGTATGGGGTTCGTTCGGCACTAACTTTACCAAACAGTTTAAAAAAATTGGAGCGGTTTTTGAAAAAAAAATGTTTTTGTTATTTTTTAAAATTGCCAATATTGCACGCACTATTGCACGAAAACTACTAAAATTTCCAAAAAATCTACATGACCTAATTGAAAGAACTATTTTTGCACAACAAATTTCATTTGAAGGAAAATCTATGTCTTCAATTTCAATCATTCTGTAGCACCTCTAGTTTACTTTCTCGTATACGTACGTATATACGGAGAATTATTGTTGGGTTGGTGGTTTGAGTTGGATGTTGGGGATTGTTTGGAGATCTTAAATCAGCTGTGTGCGATCCATTGCAATTTTTACAAATTGGAGGAAGGTTTTTCTGAGGCCAATTAACATAATAGTGTCCAAAGACCAAGCACCGCATACACTGTACTGGTCCTTTTGTCCTTCTTCTTTCTAGTTTAACACTAATGTTCCAGATCTGATTAATTTACAGCACTTGTTCGATACTTTGACTACCGTTAAATTCTGCGGCAATTACGGGAATGGGCACGTTATTTTTATAAAGTCTTGTTACACTGATGATGGGCGAGTATTTGTGTTGTAGTTCTTCGATTATTTCCTCTTGTGTAATTGTTGGGTGTGTAGCGTCGCCTGGTCCGGCGCCGGTGCGTCGGGCCGCTTCGGGGAAACCCGCGTTAAGCCGGATGGGGGTGGAGGGTGGCGGCGCCACGCCGCGCCGGTTGGAAAAGCCCTTAGGAATCCCGGCTGGAATTTCCTTCAAAAGGACGCTCGTGGATGCGAGTCTAAGAGGTGTCGGTTGTAGCTCTGGAAAGGCTGGCCAGCGAGCCGTGTGTCGCCCGCTGCTTGTAGGGTGGGGGCGAGCCGGCGGATATTTAAGGCCGCGCCGACACGAGCCTCGCGGGATACGCTGGGTGTCGAAAGACGAGAGGTATCTCCAGTGCAATCCTTGCACGTGATCTTCGGGTCGAAGATCGGTTTGGCGATAAGCCATGTAACTGGTGTAGTTACGGGACTCTATGTCCGACAGCTTCGCACTTCGCGTTGCTTTTTGCTGCTTTCGAAGCAGTGGTTCTGGGCGAGGCCTAGGGGACGGTCGCGGGGTTTCGCGGCTAAGAGAATCGAAAGGTTGCCAAGGGGCTAGATTTTTGTATCATATCATTGTACATTAATTGTAAAAAATCTGTAAATATATTGTATTTATTCAATCAGAACAGTCGTCTGTGTTTTTCACTCTAGTACGTCACAGACTCGGAACCTTTCTTTTCTAAAACTGGTGGCAGCGGTTATCGAAAACTCACGTCGGGGTGCCCGCACCAATTCCTGCCATTTTTCTTTTCTAAAACTGGTGGCAGCGGTTACTGTCAACTCACGTCGGGGTGCCCGCACCAATTCTGCCACTTTTCTTTTCTAAAACTGGTGGCAGCGGTTATCGAAAACTCACGTCGGGGCGCTCGCAGCAAATTCTGCCACTTTTCTTTTCTAAAACTGGTGGCAGCGGTTATCGAAAACTCACGTCGGGGCGCTCGCAGCAAATTCTGCCACTTTTCTTTTCTAAAACTGGTGGCAGCGGTTATCGAAAACTCACGTCGGGGCGCTCGCAGCAAATTCTGCCACTTTTCTTTTCTAAAACTGGTGGCAGCGGTTATCGAAAACTCACGTCGGGGTGCCCGCACCAAATTCTGCCACTTTTCTTTTCTAAAACTGGTGGCAGCGGTTATCGAAAACTCACGTCGGGGCGCTCGCAGCAAATTCTGCCACTTTTCTTTTCTAAAACTGGTGGCAGCGGTTACTGTTAACTCACGTCGGGGTGCCCGCACAAATTCTGCCACTTTTCTTTTCTAAAATTGGTGGCAGCGGTTACTGTAAACTCACGTCGGTGTGCCCGCACCAATTCTGCCATTTTTCTTGTCTAAAATTGGTAGCAGCGGTTATTGTAAATTCACGCCGGAGTGCCTGCGCCAATTGTTGCAATTGTAGTTCAAAATTGGTTGCAGTGGTGCTTAGAACTCACACCGGGTGGTTGTGCCAATTGCAGTTAATAATTGGTTACAACAGATTAAAGACTCACGTCTATCATTCAGCTTTGTGGAAGCAGTCACTACGTTCGCAACGAACGGGGAACGCGGAAGTCTGCAGCAGCATCCGCGGGGACATCAGTGCGGCATCAGAGCCATCGGTGCGCGCTGATTTATCAGAACAGCACGCGTAAAGACAGTGTACGCAGTTAAACGTGAATACGCGTCGTAAATACGTGGCGCCGGCAGTGTCGCGCACGCCACGAGAAACCGAAAAGTTCGGTGTTTCGGTACGGTAGTTTCGGGGCGGTACAAGCCGACTCGGAACCTTTCTTTTCTAAAAATTGGAACTGGTACTGGAACGAGCTGATATTGGCACTGGAACTGGGGCTGCTGATATTTGCATCACCGGAAGAACACATCACGGACCGACCTGAACGAGAGGAAGGAAGGAGGCCACAAACCGGATCCAGAAGGCGCTCACGCGACACCGAGGTCAACTGAACGTAAGTGTGTTTTTTGTTCTGGCCGGGGATCAATTCAGGCAATATGGCTTTCTTAGCGGGTTATAGGAAAGAGGTGCTTGTTAGGGTCGCGATGGAGATGGGGGAAACATTAGAAGGGAACGAGACCGTGGTTAAACTTAAATCAATCATTACGGAAAGCGAGCAGTACGAGGAATCATTCGTGAAACAACTCGCTGACCAAGAAAAAGAACAGGTTGCAGAAATACGAGAGCAGGAAAGATTACGCGAAGAGAGAGTGTTAGAGCAGGAAAGATTACGCGATGAGAGAGAGCAGGAAAGAATACGCGAAGAACGCGAACGGCAATTTGAACTTGAAAAGTTAAAACTAACGAATCAGGCTCCCACGCGTGTTTCCATAGGTAGTAGCGACACGGGAAATCGAACTAATATTCGTATCAGCCAAGTCATGGACAAATTCAAAGGCGAAGGCGACGATATTACGTTGTTTTTAAGTGTTTTCGAGGCGCATGCTCGCCAGCTTGGTATTGCGCCGGTCGAATGGGTAAGCCATTTAATGGGTTTACTTCCTAATGAAGTGAACAACTGGCTCGTAGTAGGATCCGATTCACCGGATCAAGATTATGACCTAATTAAAGAACAATTATTAGATATGTACAAGTTCACGGCAGAAAAGTGCCGGCAGATGTTTTGTAGTCACGTAAAAGGTGCAAAGACCACTTGGAACGTCTATGCACGTGAATTAGCTAGTTATTGTAAAAAATGGGTCTCAGGTTTAAAGATAGAAACATTTGAGCAATTGCTAGATCTCATTGTAACGGACCAGATGAAGCGAAAGGTGCCGGCGGTTATGCGTGACCATTTCATTGATGTGTGGGGTGAGGTTTCTGCGTCCCAAGATTTGGCACGAAGGCTGGACACCTACGAAAACAACCGGGCTAGCGGATATAAGAAGGATTTCTCGCGGTTCGGCAATAAAGAGCAGGCAGGCGAACGGAAATGGCCGAAGGCGACGGAAAGCGCGCCGACCACTTCCAAAACGGCAGTGCCGAAGGTAGCTAGTAACGCGGAGTTCGAGAAGCCGCAAGAACGGACGTGTTACTTATGTAAAAAACCAGGTCACATAAAAAGGTATTGTCCTCAAAATAACAATAAACCTAGCGAGAAGATGTGTCACGTGGCCGACGCTAGTGCGCCAGAGTTATTGTCTCCACACACATTTCTTGCCAAAATTTGCGGCGAAACAGTCACCTGTCTCCGTGACACGGGGGCCACGATCGACGTCATCAACGCAAAGCACGTCACGCCGACACAATATACCGGCGAGTCCGTATGGGTTCAGCAGCCCCTGGACGAAGCGCCGAAAAACCTACCGGTAGCCAAGGTAGAGATTGTAGGGCCATTCGGTACTCTTGTTACAGAGGCCGCAGTCGCGAAGAATTGCGACTTGCCTTATTACATTTTTAGTAATCGTTCTGCTACGATTTTGAAAGAAATAAAAGCAAGGTTTCTTAGAACCACAGCCTATCTGCGCTGTGCGGACTAGGGCGCAAGCAGTTGCTGAGCGCGTAAGGGCGGAAGGGCCCCAGACAATAGAGGCGGTAGAGCCTGCCGAGAGTACAGGAAACGGCCGAGATCAGGACGCGTTCCAGGTAACCGCTTCGGAGGAAACCGAGGATGACAATAGAGTTGGTCAGGGCGAGGTCGACGCCCCGGGCAACTCGGAATCAAACGATCAGGAATCTGAATTAGATTTCGGTAGCATTGCTTTGGCTCGTTTGGACCCCACCGAATTTGCTACAGCTCAGAGACAAGACAAGGAGCCCGCGCCGTTGATTGAGCGTGCGGAAGGACCCGAGACGGATCGGCGCGATTATGTTATGAAAAACGGCCTATTGTTTCGTGTCCGGCATAGTAAGCGCGGAGAGCAGTTCACTATGTTAGTAATACCGCGGGTGTATCGTGGCACGATCTTAAAACTCTGTCATGAAGTTGCTCACGGCCATTTGGGGGTCACAAAAAGCAAAGATGCCATGGCCAAATATTTCTTCTGGCCGAATTGCTATAAGGATATTGAAAACTATGTGCGTAGTTGCGACAGTTGCCAACGAGTAGGAAACGGCGGCGAAAAACTTCGCGCGCCTTTGAAAATTGTTCCTATAACGGGCGAGGCATTCGAGAAAGTGAATGTCGACGCGTGTGGCCCATTTCCAGAATCGGTCACCGGAAACAAGTTTATTTTAACGGCGATGTGTTTAGCCACGAAGTATCCCGAGGCTATTCCGATACGGGACCTAACTTCGGTCACTGTAATTGAGGCATTACTAGAATTATTCAGTAGAATAGGATTTCCACGCGAATTGCAAACCGACCAGGGCACTTGCTTCACGAGTGCTTTGACAGCGGAATTCGCCGAGCGGTTTGGCATTAAACTGGTGAGAAGTTCGCCGTATCATCCTCAATCAAACGCAGTCGAAAGAATGCATCGAACTATGAACCGGCTTATGAAGGTTCTGTGTTTGGAGGCAGGGACGGATTGGGAATGCCAGCTTCCCGCTATTATGTTCGCGTTGCGCACGAGTGTGCACGAATCATTAGGTTTCTCTCCTGCCGAATTGGTGTACGGGAAGAATCTCCGTACCCCCATGACACTTCTTTATGAAAGGCTTGCGGGAACTGCGGAAGTGAAGAAAATTCTGTAGTTGAGCATGTATTCAAATTAATCAATCGTTTGAAACGCTCCCGTGACCTAGCTCACAATAGAATGGCTGAAGAACAGCAGAAACGTAAAGTGTGGTATGACCGGAAGGCGGTCTCACGTACTTTCGAGATAGGCGCGAAGGTGTTGGTTCTCGCACCTAACAGGACGCGGAAGCTCGCGGTTCAGTGGATAGGGCCGGGCGAGATTCGCGAGAAAATTTCGGAGCATAACTATGTGGTCCAGATGCCGGGGCGGAAGGAACCCCGCGTCTATCACATTAATATGCTTAAAAGATACCACCAGCGGACAGAGTACTTAAATGTGCTTAGTTCTACGACTGTGACAGACGCAGGTGACGAAGACGCGCTAGATCGCTATGCGCTTAAATTGGATTGTTGCGACCTTGACGCGGAAGAAATGCTGAGCGGGACTGAGGTCGAACCGGAGTTTCGCGACGCTCTGAAAACGGTCATTTGTAAGTACAGGTCTATATTTAGTGAGAAACCCGGATTGACAGATATCACAACTATGGATATCGAGTTAACTGATACTAGCAAAGTGGTTCGAAGCGTACCCTACCGTACATCGCCGAGGCAGGCTAAGATATTACGGGAGGAAATCGATAGAATGCTTCGCGACAATATCATTGTGGAGGCGGAGAGTGATTATACGTCTCCCATGATATTGGTTGAAGCACCGGGCAAAAAACCACGGCCCTGTATCGATTATAGGCGCCTCAACGAAATTATTAAGACCGAATACTTTCCGTTACCCAATCTCGAAGAACGGATAGAGCAGGTAGCTGCAGCTAAAATTATAAGTGTACTGGACCTTTGCAAATGTTTTTGGCAGATCGGTCTTACGGAAAGGGCACAAAGGTATTCGGCGTTCGTGACCAGTTTCGGCACGTACCGGCCGCTTAGATTACCTTTCGGAATAAAGAACGGTCCCTATCAATGTTGTCGCATTATGGGCACCTTGTTGAATAAATGCCAAGAATTCGCGGTACCATACCTTGATGACATCGCGGTTTTCAGTAACACTTGGCAAGAACACATTCGACACCTAGAGACGGTCTTTCGAATATTAAAATCCGCCAAATTGACAGTGCAACCGCGCAAGTGTTTGTTCGCGCGGGCTAACGTAAAATATCTTGGATACGTAGTCGGTAACGGGAAATTGCGACCGGCCGAAGCCAAGATACAAGCAATCCAGAACTTTCCCAGACCAGAGTCAAAGAAACAAGTGCGTTCTTTGCTCGGTTTGGTAGGATACTATCGACGTTTGATACCAGGGTTTGCGGAGAAGGCGGCGGCGCTGACCGATGTGCTGCGTGGGCGCGAACGCCAGGGTAAGATCGTCTGGACAGAGGCATGTGAAAGATCTTACAATGAGCTGCGACAAGCTCTCAGTGAAAAAACAGCGGTATATGCACCTGATTATAACAAGGAATTTCGAGTTCAGGCAGATGCTTCTCGGAGAGGCTTAGGCGTGGTTCTCTACCAAGTAAATGACGAGGGAGTAGAACAACCAGTCGTTTTTCTAAGCCGTAAATTAAATGATGCCGAAATGAATTATGGCACCACAGAACTAGAGTGTTTAGCGCTGATTTGGGGGTTGGATAAACTTAAAATTTATCTCGACGGGCAGGCCACAATTCAGGTCGAAACCGACCACAATCCGTTGGTCTGGTTGCGTAATACGGCCGGCAAAAACCCCAGATTATTACGCTGGTCTCTTTTAATCCAGCACCTCGATTTACGCATCAGGCACAAAAAGGGCTCAGAAAATGTTAATGCAGATGCACTTAGCCGCATGTTTGATGATGTGAATTGATCCACCGGCGAGAATAGGGAACACGCACGTTCATGACATGTATAAATGTCGGTGAAATTCTATGTAAATAATTTTGTAAATTCAAGGGTAAAATTGTTTTGTTGTTTTTTTTTATATTTTTATATGTAGATACATACATGTGTCAATAAATTCAGTTAAGAACGGCACATGATGTATGTAACGAATTCCACAATTATGTAATATTTCAATGTAAAGTAAATGTTTGTATTTCAGGATCTTATGTAATTCAAGATGCGTCAAGAATTATTATGTAATATTTCAATGTAAAGTAAATGTTTGTATTTCAGGATCTTATGTAATTCAAGATGCGTCAAGAATTATTATGTAATATTTCAATGTAAAGTAAATGTTTGTATTTCAGGATAATATGTAATTCAAGATGCGTCAAGAATACTTATGTATATTTATGTATATAGGAGCAAGGTTTAAATGTACTGGCAACATAGCTTAGGTGAAAAGGGAGGGGGGACAGCCCAGAGATTTATTTCACACATTTCGATTAAATAGGGTTTGATATTTTGGTATAATTATGTTCATGTTCATATAAAAATTAGGATGTAGAGGTCTCACGACCAGGTAACTTAGCAGAATTTTTTCCTGGGCATATTTTGCTGCGAAAAAAAATTCTCACCCCCCGGCATGGGAGGGTCTGTAGCGTCGCCTGGTCCGGCGCCGGTGCGTCGGGCCGCTTCGGGGAAACCCGCGTTAAGCCGGATGTGGATGGGGGTGGACGGGTGCGGCGCCACGCCGCGCCGGTTGGAAAAGCCCTCAGGAATCCCGGCTGGAATTTCCTTCAAAGGGACGCGCGCGGATGCGAGTCTAAGAGATGTCGGTTGCAGCTCTGGAAAGGCTGGCCAGCGAGCCGTATGACGCCCGCCGCTTGTAGGGTGGGGGCGAGCCGTCGGATATTTAAGGCCGCGCCGACACGAGCCTCGCGGGATACGCTGGGTGTCGAAAGACGAGAGGTATCTCCAGTGCAATCCTTGCACGTGATCTTCGGGTCGAAGATCGGTTTGGCGACAAGCCATGTAACTGGTGTAGTTACGGGACTCTATGTCCGACAGCTTCGCACCTCGCGTAGCTTTTTGCTGTTTCCGAAGCAGTGGTTCTGGGCGAGGCCTAGGGGACGGTCGCGGGGTTTTGCGGCTAAGAGAATTGAAAGGTTGCCAAGGGGCCAGATTTTTGTATCATAATCATTGTACATTAATTGTAAAAATTCTGTAAATATATTGTATATATCAATCAGAACAGTCGTCTGTGTTTTTCACTCTAGTACGTCACAAAGGGTCCCTTGTACGCGGGTAGCTTACATTGTAAAATGCATCTGGAGGAGCCCACATCGAGAAGAGTGTGTCTTCCTTAATAATAAGAAATATATAATAACATTATTAATTAATAAAAAAGAGTTTATTAATATTAACATTTTTACTTTTATTAAATTAACATTTAATTTAAATATATTTATAAATTAACAAACAAAAAATAAATTAATTTACACAAATTTAATGCAAACATTTAAAATTTAATTAGTATTAATATTTTAAAATATTTATTAAAATTAATTAATATTATATAGCACTATTAATATTTTTTCTTAATGAAATTTCTTAAATAATATATTAA